>CM052164.1:4742641-4808992 GCA_028455555.1 Augochlorella aurata | reverse complement strand
CTCGTGATGTTTATGTTTGGCCCGAATATCTGTTCACGAGCCTGGCTCGTCACATTCATGTTTGGGTCAAAATCTTCATCACGAGTCAGACTCGTTAAAGCATGGGAAAGGGTGAAATTGTGTCAGTTGCTATATGATGCTACAGGGTGTCTCAAAAATGTGTTACAATTTGGAAATGGAAATCGAATCGATTTATCATTTCCAATTGGAGTTAGGGCACGCCCCCGACAACAGGTCCCCCTTGGGCAATAGGCCACGCCTTCGTCTCAAGGTCATTTCAAGGTCATCTCAAAGACACGCCAAGGTCATGTCAAGGTTATATTTAACTACACTAAAATTGCTCTAAAACAAACAAAAGTATCCCAAAACTGCTCTAAAAGTAGACTAAAACTACCATGAAAGTATCCCAAAGGTACCCCAAAACGTCCCCAAAACTGTCACAAAATTACACTAAGAACTACCCCAAAACTGCTTCAAAACTATCTCAAAAGTATCCCAAACCTGCCCTAATATAACATTAAAAATACCATAAAACTGCCCTGAAACTATCCCAAAAATGCCCCAAAGCTATCCTCAAACTATCCTAAAATTGCTCCAAAAGTACCTCAAAGCTGCCCGTAATCTGCCCTAAAGCTGCCCAAAAACTATCCCAAAAATACCCCAAAACTGCCCAAGACTGTCATAAAATTACAGTAAAACTACCCCAAGGCTGTCAGTTGTCCACAATGTTCGAAACGTACTGGGTTTTCTCGACATAAAATCTCAACAGCGCGATCGCGCTGCTTGGGACTCAAACGGTTAGTTGCAATTAAAACACTCTACCATTTAAATAAAAATTCAGAAAATGAATATTGTTGGCTTTTGGTTGTCCGTATCGTCCAATAAAATATTTTCATGGTAAGTTTACAGCAACTTCGGAGCAATGTTAAATTTATCATTCGGGCTCTTGAATTATCAAGCACGCGCCAAAACAAGACAGAAGAAGCCCAAGCACTCGAGGAATAGAATAGCTGAATGCCACCTTTGCTTCTACCTTTCCCGCAGTTCAAAATCAAAATTTCAACGCCCGCTTTTTACGGTATGGCGCAAGAGAATTACTGGAGCCGGGTAAGTTCCGTTTTTCAGAAGCGCGTACTGTTAACACTTTCCACGACACGTGTACCGCCGATTGTACATGTTTGTTTAATGCGCTAAAAAAAAATAGTTTATAACAAGTTTAGAATTAAAGAGATAATTTCCGGCACAAAAATGGATCGTAAAAAGTTTGTTTATATATACATTATATATATATTATATATACGATAATTAATAATTACATTTAATATGTCAAGTTTTAGTAAAATATCAAATCGAGTAAAAACAACTCAGAACGTATTAAGAGTAGTTTGACGCATTCACTGTCAGAGTCGCACATGTGCGATGAAATCGAATTTCTTTATTTCGCGTAAGGGACATCAAATGAATTTTGAGAATATAATTATTTAAAATTGTAACACGCAGACTGCGCTAGTAACGTTCCGCACCTCGGATTTTGTATGTATGTATGCTCGCTTGCCTAACCACGCCTAGTCCGAATGTAAACAGTGCTGGAACTATGTAATGTGGACGGTAGGACATCACGGACTAGTAACCTGCGTGTGTAAGCAGGAAATATTGTACATTAGACTTGAAATGCATTTTTGTGAATATCTCGGAAGCTAAAAGAGTCCAACGGTGACATATATAGAAAAAAAGTTGTGCATAATGATAACCTTGACAAGATATTTTAATATCATTAAAATCGGTGTTGACATCCCTGTTTCGAATGACATGTTATAAACCATATTATATAAATATGTTATATAACATCTATAAATGTATGATTATAACATCTATAAATGTATGATTATAACATATATAAATATATGTTTATAACATATATAAAAATACGATTATAATTTTATTATGATCATATTACTAAGATGTAAGATTTTTATTTTATTTCATTTTATTTTTCACTAAAATTCCAATTTTCACTCACGTTATCACTTCTTCGTTCCTTCAAACATCAAATTGGTTGAACATCTGTCACCTGTCACTCACAGTAGCGAATTAATTAAAGGATAATCGAAAATACCACGAACCCGCAGACGCGTTCCAATTTCCGCGATCCGAACGTTTGACCAATAATTTTTTGAAATCGTTAAACGCTGGGCGCCGCTTCGAAACAGCCGCGGACCGTCGAGCGCAAGTTGCAACGCAAACAAGGAACCGATTATTGTAAACAAATCTTGGCCGAGTGTGCGCAAGGCCGGCAATTACTGGTACGCCAGCGTTCGCGGCGCGATACCGAAAATCCTGTGCTCCGCACGAGCTAATAATAATTTGCAATCCCGTTAGAGGTAATCTGTATTTAGATAACAACTGCGCCCGTAAACCAACTGTTCTGGCTGTAGTACGTAGCAATTCTAAGCAATTCCTACCGCCTGAATATCCATGGCATAGCTGGAATAGGGGTAGTACACTGCGCCCGATCGTTTTCTATTTCAAATTCGTCGAGCAAACATTAACGATCCCGTGCATTCGCCGTATAAACGATTACCTTCGAATCTGTATCCCATTTAAACCGAATCTCTGTTCCGGCTGTCGAGCCTGCAAACAGTTCCGCTCGGCCGGGACACGAATGAGCGTTCAAATTGTCACGTGTCGCGGGACACACGCTATCATACAGACTGTTCGCGAATCCGTACCGCAGCCGGCAAGGGGTTGATCCCGCGTAAAAAGTATATCAGGCTGATGATATTTCGGACATATTTATCGACTCGAAGGAAACTGTTAACATTTTTCATTAATTCTGATGTAACTGGTATTTTTTGACTATTTCTTTATTCTTTTATTTACTTATGTATTTATTTTCTGTTCTAAGAAAGTATTTATAAATCCACCGACACTTTTATTCTATATATCTACGCGTGAAGAAAATTTCTACGTCTTCCAAAGTGGAATTTCAGTATCAGTTCGTTATTAAAAATAATCGATTCTTAACTTAAATGTAAATATACTATTTTCTTTTCCAACGTAAACGTATGATAAAATTAGTACATAAAAATCGCTAATTGCTTATGCGTTTATATTTCTCCTGTCAGACAATTTGACATGTCAAGGTTATATTTAATAAAATATTTCAAGTTTTTGAAATTTTTTACGTTTTTGAGACACGGCGATCGTTAGAACGTAAACGAAATACGACTGACATGTGTAATTGTTAAAGACGGCACGAGTCAATAACAATCGCGAAAGCGTTTGCAATATGTAATTATTCGCATCCGGCTAGTTGTTCCCGCAAACAGATCGGCGAATACGGTTGCATAAAAGCACGCCAGTATTTAGTTGGGTAAATACATAGCAATAGTGCTTTCAATTAGGCGTAGATCAAGTTTCGAAAATCGTAACTGCCTGCAATTCGGACTGGATGAAGCTGAGTTAAATCGAGTTTGGTCAAAACCGAATAAGGGCTTGGTTAAACGTAGACTGAAACTGAAACACCGAATTAAATTAAACTGAAGCTCAAGTTCGAAGCATCAGCGCTAGCCTCAGTTACAAACGGACACTGATTTTTTTGCTGCAGGCTGTTTTTGAAAAATCATGGATGTACAGGAATTCTAGATTTAACTTCGTAATCTATTTAGATAGTAGACATAGGTAGAAATAGTTGTTTTATTCGGTTAAATCAGCTGTCTGAATAAAATCCTTTAAATGTAAATATACTGTTAAAGAAATTTAATCAATTATTTTTAGTTTAATATAAATTATAATTATGTACAAATATAATTATATCCCTGAAATGTTGACAAAGTCCGTGCATTTGGTCTTTGGAAATTTTCAATATGATAAACAGGACTTCGTATTTAAAGAATTGAAGGGGTGAGAGTGCGTCAGACTTGAAATCAAGACACGCTATTTTGAAGTAGAGATTTCAAGCTTCAATTTAAAAAAGAAATTATCACCTTGCGACGATTTTTCGCGTAGTCATCGTCAGTCAAAGTTGATCAATTTTATCAAAGATAAAATATTGTAAAAGTCGTGAAAAATTTAGATGAATTTAATGTTACTAATTTTATCCAGAATTTGTCTATGTCATAATTTTATTGAGCAGCGTAAATATAATAACCGTATCGATTCTTGTAGTTCTACCCGTAAGTTTGAGCTTGAAACAGTATATTATTATTAAACATTACGTCAGTTCTCGACGTATAACTAACTTGCCGAAGGGTTTATATACCCGTTAAACAAATAAATAACTAAATGAACGTTCAAGAAAATTTATGAGGAAATTGCAAATAATCCCGAGCATTATAATATCTCCGATTAAAATATTCCGTCACACGAGAGCTAAATAACGCGTCTAGTGTAATGTAAACGTCAAATAGCATTTTGCAATGTTAGTCGGTATTCGCGTTTCCAGTGGGAGCGCGTAATAACCACGAGGCTGCTGATGAAACTTAAATAATAATTCCGGCGTGTAATGTAGCTGTGATTAAATATGTAAAATCGGGGTTGTTCCGGTTCGTCGGTCGGCGAAGGTGCTGCAGCTCGGCACTGAGGGGTTTCCTCGCCTTGTAGGGATCTCTTGACATAATTTTTCAAGAAAGCAAGTATTACTAACAGAAACGACAAACACCCGGCAACGTTACACGAACTTCAAACTCGTCTGTTCTATAATTCACGAGGATCGCGAACTTCACATTTCCTTCAAACATTCTTACGAAATATTCCTAATTACAACACCGTCAAAATCGCGGCGAAGGAAGAAAGTGAAGAAAATCGTCCGCATTACGATAACGACAGATGCAGACTATAATTCGTTATATCTAGACCGTGGATCCTTATGCAGAATAAAAATTGTCCTCATCGATGGTACAGAACAGATGTTATATAAAAAAAAGATATTCTCCTCTTTCAAGAAACTGAATTCATGAAACCTGCGCATTCTTTTCATTTTAAAATCTTCTTTTGTGCTCATTACCCTGTGTTTTAGTTTATCTTAATGACTATAATTCAACTATAATTATTTCAATTTCACAGGAAAATATGATAAAGTTTAAATTCTAATATTCCAATATAATAGAAAATATTCTATTAAAAGCATATATAAAGCATATATAAAAGCAATAAAGAGGATTATTGCAACATTTGAATAAGAAAAGAGACGATGAGGAGGTGTACGTCACTTTTTTGGATTAAGAAGTAATAATTCCGTCGCTCGTAAATGCTTGACGCAACAGTCCGTCGAAAGAAGACTCGGAAAACGTTTTAACTAGCGGCTTACTCGCCGGCGGTCAATAAAAAGCAATAATAGAGGAAGATTCATTTTTCGAGTGATGAAAATCTGTGGAAAGCCTTTCAATACGGGCCAGACTGCGGTAACCGTGTATTTAGCGGCGGTTTCGTTTACCTTGGTCGTGATTACGAGATCGTTACCGCCTCGGATCCGCGGTTTACGACTAAGCCGGGCGCGGCGGTGTATTAATTATTCCTTGACGGAGGCTTATCGACTAGATGACAGGCCGATATACCGCGCGATGTCGGCGCAAGCACCGGGAAAACAGGAAATGAGAAGAAAGAGGGGCGCGGGAGCAGCGAAATATATGGATAAGAGCGGATGAATTATGGCACTAGACTACGTGGCGGATTAACGCGGGTCTCGGGAGAGAAGTGCCAGCCGAGGAACGTGCGGAGCGTCTTCGAACTGTTTTTTTCCTCTGTTCCGCACGCATCGTATGGGCACGTCTGAGGCTTCAGCCTGAATCTGGAGGGTAGGTGTGGCACGTGAAGAGAAGCATCATTAGTTAGCCGAGCTCGAGTAGAGATTTCTCCCCTTGCCGCCATTCCTCCCGCCCCGCCTCCTTCTTCCTCGTCTTCTTTTTCTTCCTCTCGTCTTCTCCCGTCTTCCAGCGTGTATATATTTTCCCTTTCCGTCTCGTCCCTTCCCTCCCGTGCCATCTCGTATCCCCGTCAGCTAGCGCACACGCGTGTATCGCGCACGCCTAAACCTGCGGCAGACGTTTCGCATCGCGCCGGTAACGACTGATGCCGACCAAGTAAAACGACAGGGAAACCTTTTCAGACGGCCTCTCGATCGCGGATCCCGTCGACGGAGTCTGGCAATTACCGGGCTCCGAGGATTTTTACTTTGATCGGGGAGCCGATCATCCGCAGGCTCGTTAACCCCGCCCGGTTTTTACGGCACTTTCGAATTCCAGCGACACAGGGACTTGACGCGGCACCAAATCCGTCCGACGAGTATGTGCGTCCGCTAGAGCACCATCTAATTAGCTCGAGTGACCTCTCGTTTTTTAGCATTTTTCTATGGTGTTCGGCGCCGGCTCTTTTGTAGCTACGGGACGAGGGATTTTCGCGAGAACACGATACATCATCGCTCTGCGGCAATTAAAGAACGAGGATCGTCACGGATTACGGTTGTTCGTATGCGATCTTTTTTTTATTCTGGTTCGTGCGATTCAGGTGAGAAGTTGCGGGGTCAATCGCTATTTCGAAAAAGATTAAATCTCAAACGGGGATCCGTGCGGAAAGTTTGTTGTATATTCGATTGAGTGCTTGAAGTATTTTATATCACGTTCTTGTAATTTTTGTTCGAATTAAAAATTCTACTGATTTCCAAAAGAGCGCTGATCTTACATAATGGGGTATTCGAAAATTGCTATAAACTTCCTACAGGAAGTGGAAACCTAATCAGCTGTGAAGACGCGCGCGTCAGGCGCATTTATACTAATAATAATAATAATGCGTTTGCTTTTCTTAGGCGATTATTTTTATCTTGCATTCTTTTAAATTTCACCTACTCATAAAATTGCTCACGAATATATAAAATCCAGAGTCTAGTAATTGGAAACGCGAGATTTAATGGATGCGATAAATAAAGAAACGTACGAATACGTTCGTTATCAACGTTTCGTCAACAGTCATCAAAGTTATAACATTCCATTAAACGCGGCGTATCCTCTTGCGAAACATGATGAAGTAGATTGTCACAGGAAAGTTATAAATTCGCTGAATATCATACCATAATTTTAAATAACGACGAGAATAAATTAATTTGATTTCTCTTATGTGATAAATGGGAAAGTGGTCGTCGCGTGCACTATACGTATGTATGCGTGACGTTGGCAACGAACGCGCGAAATCTGTGTTCGCTAGTTTGAAATTTTTCATTCCTGCAGAATTTATTTCGGAGCTAATCCTTCTTATTTTCACGCGGCCTATAATATGCCTCAGTTCGAACAACACTCCAGATATTCGATAGAAAAGTCATCGATTTAACATCGAATTGCTTTCTGTCGCATACGAAATAAACGATGAAAGTACGATTTCGAGAAGATTAAACAGAGAATTCGCACATGACTTTGACATTAAAAGGTTCCTTTTGCCGGCCACGGTTCCACGATCTTCATCATTTTCCAATTACAGGTAGCCATCCAACAACACGGCATCCCATAATACTGTGTTGCTCTAACATGATAGAGTAAATTGCAGTTTGATTGTGCTGAGTAGGATGAGGAAGCACTTTATTAAATTAAGGTCACATTAAATGAAAATAATATTTTTTGTCTTCTTGCGTTATACGTACATTTGTATTTTTAATGCAAACCAAGTTGCTTATACGGAATTAATTTTCGTTAAAAATATAAACGTACGTATAGCACAAAATGAAAAAGAGGACAGGAAATATTATTTTCATTTAATGTAACCTTAATTCAATAAATTTCTAAATTGCTTATATGGAGTTAGAAAAGATGTTTGTTTTTAATAAGTTTTCAGAACCTAACCCCTCCCCCCCTTTTTGTACTAGCTGTGGGTCTCATATAACACGGATTCACACAACACAGCATTTTCTAGGAACCTATCCGTATTCCATGTACAAAGATGTGCTGATAGATTGTTTCACTTTGCGGCAGTTTCCCCCTCCCCGGAGGACCGTGTTAACAATGGGCGGAGATGTACAAGGGAGAACCCACGTCTTTCGAAATACTTCCGCAAACTTGTAATCGTTGTTAAAAACGACTCTATCACGTAACCTAACTCGATTAATCTCTTCAGACATGACAAAGACGCTTATAAATGTGATTAACGGCCACCATCTAAGAAACTACATCAAAGTACGCCGACAAAGCTTCCGTTTCACAGGCTCCAAGTTTAATGCATGATCTCGTGTTTGCATATTAGTTAGGGACGATGGCGGACTTCGGCGAAATTTCGCACGTGAGTGTAATCAACCCATACGACGTTCTATGAAAGAAGAGAACTCGACAATAACGGAAAACCTTTTTCCGAATTCTCCGGGCCAAAGAAACTTAGTATGAATTAAATATGAATAAAGTATGAATTAAATATGGATGAAATATGCATTAAAATGTGAATAAAATATTTATTAAATATGAATTCCCGAAAATACATTTTTCTGCAATAAGGTAATGACTTTTTCGCAGGCTAATAGCCCAGTAGTTCCTTTGCAGTTTATATTCGTAATAAGCAGATTATAGATTTACGCATTTATAAGAAAAACCATCAGATAAAAATACAAAACAATGAAAGACGTTTAAAAAATGTACATGTTGCATTACTTCCAACTCATTCAATTGATTAAAGAGCGAAATCAATACGTATGTAGTGTGTATATTTAGTGTCTAATACCTCCTGTATCTTGTATTGTAAATAATTAGTGCGGTCAATTTTTATTTAGAACAAAAATCCGCAGTCTACTAATAAATGTAACGAGGGTATAATGAAATGGTACTCGACTCAATTCGTTTATAAGTGAGAAATGTGACATGCATAGTAACATCAATACTTAACTCCCCATATACTGTTGCGTGTACAATATTCTTTTAAACAACAATCGCAGAAGCAGTGGTTACACAATAATAATCCAAACAATTTTTTGAATTATTGATAGGATTGATATCGCTTCAGAAGAATATCTTAAAAAATTCTCAACTGTCTATGTTCGCAATAGAAGAGACAATTAGAAAATTGCTGGTAGACAACTCGTTAAATGCGTTAACAAAAGCCACCAATTTTCAATTGGAGATTTCCCGCAAACGATAGCTGTAGCCTCAAGATTGGCGCGAGAACAATACTCAATTGGAACAATGATTTAACTGAGAAGCGCGGAGCCCGATAAATCGTAAAAACAAGTAGAGAACGTGATAAATCAGCCTCTGTTCATGTATATTCGATGTTATACAAAGCGAATAACGATGTAGAACCGTAGTGCCTATTAAGAGACCAACCCTTTCGCCACCGGTAATTCAACGAGCGCGATTTCCGAAAAAAAGAGGATAAGAGGAGATAATAAACGCCGTGTTATCAGCGATAAGTGACCCGACCGCATGAAATAAGGCCTCTAATTGCATCGCGTTCGTTAATGAACCGGCTCTGAACTTCGCTCGGCCTCGGAAAAAAACCCGATTTCTCCTCTTTTCTCTCTTTTCTCTATTCACGTACACGCGTACGTTCACCACCACCTTCGGCGGCGCATCGATCGATCGGCATCGTCGCCCCGCGATGCCTAAAGCGACCTAGAGCGGTAATATCGAATCGCATGTGACCGTGCACAAACGGCGAAGTTAGTTTATCGCGGATTTCCACATGCTTCGTAATATGTGCCGGCATGTTTGTCCATGGCCAACATGACGCGTGCACTTTTTCGAGGAAACTGCCGGGCCTCGGGAACCCCAAACATCGTTGTTTCGTTGCGTCGAAGACACCGACCCCTTATCGGCGTGCGAACCGGATCCGCTTGCAGTATACTGTGTACCAAGCATATTCGCTTGCGTTAGTTGCGACAGTCGCGTTATCGAAAAGCTGTAGACAGTATCACTATCTCCAAATACTACCGAGTCCCTTGAATTGTTCGAGATGCTAGGCTGACTGGTTTACCAGAGGATCGCTGACTTTTGTAAAAGTTGCAGCTGCTTGGAACGACAAAAAGAAATAAATAATTAGAAAAATGAGTTTTAAAGGTCTTCATAACTTATATACAGCAATTTGAATATTCGGACAATAATTAAAATAATTCGGACATAATTTTGTTCATAACAGAAGAGACATGATAGGAGATAATATAACGCCGCGGTTTCTAATTAGTAATTGTTATATCATTTTTCAATATAATTTCAACTTTATCGATTTTTAGACACCACTTGTATAAGTGGCCATTGCATAAGTTGCAGAATTTAATATCATATTATAATACCATTGCATAAGTTGCAGAATTTAATATCATATGCACGAAACGCACAAGGGCACATCAAATGGAAATACTATAGGTCGGGACAACTACTTTGGATCATAATGGATCAGAAAATATACAAATGTATTCCAAAAAATAATTTCTGAAATCTAACTAACCACGTTGTGTTCTCCGTTATTTTTTCGTACTCTGAAAAATTGATTGACGAAGTTCCAGTGGGGAATTAAAACAATTCTCTTTCGACTAAAACAACCGAAAGACTTCTCGCCGCAGGCTACTTACGGTGTTCTTCTCCGTACAGTAGCACGATAGTATAATAATTGGCAGGCCTGTTTGCCGATTCGTCTATGGACACGAGACAAACATTTAATTAAAATCGAACGTACCCGAGGGTCATACGTCAAGCTACGGACCAAACAGAATCCGTTTCCGTTCCGTGGGAGGGAGGTCAAGCGAATATCCCGCGGCATTCGCAGATATTGTTCCATTCGTTCCTTTCTTTTTTCGAACGTTTGTTAGTGAACTTTAATAACTATTGCTACGGCGCCGTCGCGTCAAATAATGGACATAGGTGGACAGAAGAAAAGTAATGAAAACAGTTCGAGTCTTATGTTTCGGTTCCTAGATCACAGGAAACAATAGATTTCCGACCGTAAGATATACGACACTTTAACAAATTTTGTTAAATTTTTTCGTTGATACCTCTGTTCTAAGAATTCCTCGATTCATTTTACATTTGTATTATTTATGAAGTAGAACACATGCGAAGCAGCCGAAATCTAAGAACATGCAAATTCTGATCTTTATGTTTCATTTTACCGAAACTAGAATTAAAGAACAATTTCTTTCGTCAATTTATTGTTGAAATATTTTTAACTTTTTTATTTTAACTATTTAAACAGTTAGAAAACCACTTTGAAAAGTATATGCGTGACTACTGCAATATAGAGTTAAATTTTAATGAAATGACTGTTTTATTTTGTAATTTCATCACTGACATTTGCTTATTTACTTCTTTGATGCCGTGAAAACAGCTGTCTGGTTAACTGATATTTTAAACGTTGTTAAAATAACTTATTGTGAAAATAAACTAGAAATTATATTAGACCTTAATAAAAAGAGTAATAACAACGGATCGTGTGAACAGAAAGTCAGAAAATGATGAGCCACAATGCTCAATAAGAGACTGTGAGATTTATGCGCTTACGAGAAAATGAATAGACCGAATGCAAAATAGAAAAAACATTTATACAATTTCAAAATATTATTGTATTACTGTCAACTCGTTAGAACGATTAAGAAATAAATGTCTACGTAGTTTCCACAATTTGTAACTAATGAAGTGAATTTATATTTTGCACAGAAATCCACAGGCTACTCGTTAAAATGGTAAATAGTATCAATATTGAAAGGCGGGGACTCGGCGTTAACGTTATTTTAACTTATTATTTTACCTTAACAAATTTGTCGTCGATATTCAAAATATTTCTACCCACCACTAGTTTGTATGCTCCTGCTTTCCAGCGATACCTGCTATTCTTTACAGAAATATGCCTTCAAAAGTTTGCGCTCAAACATAAAGAGAACAACAGAGATTTTCCTTCCTCTTTCTCACTCACAATACCGTCCCTCGACGAAGAAACGGCGTCAGATCGATCCCATTTCAAAGAGCGCCAGATACCTCCTTTTAAAGCTTCTCTTTTAATCCAGCTAATAAAGTTAGGATACGAGACGCGAGGAATTTCCGTGGAAAGGAAACGACGGTGTTAATCAAAATATCGGTGAAACGAGGGGCGCCGGTATTGGAGACGGAAGTGTCGCGCGCGAGCGGATAGTTTTTCGCGCCCCTTTTTTTCCACGTCGGGTCCCGGGAGACGACGAGTGGCGTTCTCGCGCGAACGGAAACTCATTATTCGCCGATATGATATTTACAAATTTCTTTGGAGCACCGTTGAATATTTATGAGCGTGCTGCTTTCCGATAACAGCGTCAGATGTTGCGGGCGCTGATTCCGCTGGCTCCGTGTCGAACAAGGCCACCGTCGAACCATTGTTCGCGTTTCGTCCGAATTCACCGGCTTTGCCCGAATATTTCATTCCGTGCGGTGTTCTTTTGACAAAAATGCAGATGCAACGTTCCCTGTTCGAAAGTAAAAAGTATTGTGAACGGGACACATTCGCCGTTGATGTTTATGCTCTGCCAGCATACTTGTCTAGGCAAACCATGGTAACGCAATTTCTCTGACGTTTTTATGTTGCTCTGACTGCACGGAATTTCTTTATACAGAAAATGCATTGATATTCGCGTATGATCTGTGCAAATTGAGGGCGATTCATTTGATCTACGTATAACGACGGAAAGGGCACTTTTGTTCCAAACGCGATGTAAAAAATACTAAATGACCATTCTACTTCGATTCGGTACCGAAAGATCAACTGTATAACTATGAATGCACGTGGTTATTGTTTTCAAATGTTTTTACCTTCATTCGGTCCTCTTTTTCCGACTTAATGTGTCCCGTGTGTCAAATTGACGATGTTGTAAAAAAACAATGCCACAAGAGGGAAACAATTTCTGTTACTAAATATTTTGTTGAAAATAAAGAAATACGTATTTACACAACGTTCTCTTCACCTTTTTCACGCAGAATGAAACGATGCGCTGGGCGAACTGCTTTTTCAGTGTTTTCGCTGTGTCCTTTACTGTTGTTGACAATCTCGGACGCACGGCAAGGTGCTACTGTATTCATAGCGTCCTTTACTGCCGCACGTCGAAGTATTAGATTTCAGGTCCCTACAGATTCTAGGTACATATTATTATCGACATTCATGTGTCAAATTGACGCACGAAATCCTTTTCGTAACAAATTATGTTTTTTCATTAATAATAATAGGACACATATGCTTTACGTTAAAAAAAAGAAGTCGTAGAGTCAGATTAATTTTTCCAAATATAGCAAAACAATGTACTTTGAAACTTTAAAATAGTGTTGAAAATGGATGGAAAAAAACAGATAAAATCATCAAAATAGAACAGTATTTCAATATCAACTAAGTGTACATTCAAAATTGTAGTGAATTTTTGTATAATGAAGTCCTTTTCCATTTTAGCAAGATAATTGAAAAGCTAATCAATAACTAGAAAAATAAATTAGTCACTAATAACAATAATTCGGGAACACTTTTAAAGAACATGTCAAAAATTTTACTTTAACTGCCCAAAAAAAAGAATCAATCGCGTTTCGCTGCTATGCTTGATACGATAACGATTTCTGCCAGGTGCACATGCGAGGATAGTATGAAACGATCGAAAGTAGGTGAACAACTTCACGGATTGATAAAGTACGGCGACTCTCCGCGGAACAAAATCAGCCGGCTTGATATTTCGAAACCTACAAGCAAACAACTTTGTTCTTCGGCAGACTTTATCTTCTTTTGAATTGTACAAACTTTTTGCCGTTATTACCGTCGGCAAAATGTGTTGCAACTTTTAAAGGCGGCACTGCAACAAATACAAAAAGACCGACGGGAAGTCAACTTGAAACTTGAGTTCCCGTCTAGCTTCTATAACTTAAGTCTGTGCAAGATACGTCATAATATTTCTTCTACTTCCCTCGGTTGTTTCTTCAGAATACTCTTTACCAAAAGTTTTTCTTTTAATACAAAAGTGAAATATACAGTGTCCTGGTGAAACGTGCAAAACGGGTGAACTCACGTGGTAAATAAGTTTTAAATATGAACTGGTTTCGTTTATATATGAATACGAGACCGGGTGACATCGATTTATCTAAAAATAAAGCTTCGATCTTTTTATTATTTTATTAAATCGTTGTCACTCTATAATGTGATATTTTCGAAAATATTTGGTACCATCGTATGAGAAAATAGCACATATTTTCTAACAATAACACTATATTATTGTTATTATATAATAATAATAATAATAATAATAATAATAATAATAATAATAATAATAATAATAATAATAACGTTTATTCGTTTGGCGGGATGAAGCTTTTGTTGTATGATACAAAAATGCAATAATAATCGAACATTGTACATGAAGAAGAAAAAGAAAAAGAGAAATGTTATAACAAATGATGTAAATATGACATGATATAATAAAATAAAACACTAAAATAACAGAAATCCAGGTATCTGAAAATGAGGAAATTTTTAAAGGTGTAAAGGGAGTTACAAAAAGCTACAACGAAGAAGTCGTATAATGCAGACATACCGTCGGATAAAAATCGCATTCTCCAGCAATAATATTAATAAACAGCTCACCCTCTCAAATGTAAAAAGTTCCCAAATGTTACAAAAATACTTCCAAACTACTCGTATTAACCGAAATAAAAAACTGTTTCTAGGTTTCCTCGAAAATATCAATTTCCTACCCATGTTTATTAGCGTTCTTCGTCATTCATTTGGCAAGCACCGGTAACGTTTACGTAAGCTTTGTAGTTACGCGGCAAATGATACGTGAGTATTGAAAACGGCAAATGAAACAGTCTGCAGACTTCATGCGCCCGTTAATTGCACT
This sequence comes from Augochlorella aurata, assembly GCA_028455555.1. Taxonomy (NCBI): domain Eukaryota; kingdom Metazoa; phylum Arthropoda; class Insecta; order Hymenoptera; family Halictidae; genus Augochlorella; species Augochlorella aurata. The sequence goes on along the minus strand of CM052164.1, from coordinate 4,794,198 downwards.
TTCCACACACCTGTTCCGCGCTCTAGTAACCAATAAGTGGTCCTCATCGATTTTAATACATTGGAACTCGAATCCGAAAACTGTTTTCCCATTACTCTCAGTTGTGGAGAAATTTAATTACAAGAGTCAGTTATCACTTTTGCCAATCGTTTGCGCTTTAGCCGCGGGAGCTTCATAAGTGTATCTTGCACAAATACTATTCATAGACTATTTCAGATAGAATATCTTTTTTATAGAAATACAATTCTACCTTTTCATTATCAATATTTCAACGTTAACTATTCTGTACTACCGTATTATGACAAGTCAAACTTAAATGCAAATGTTATTTCTTTTTTCTTAAGTCGAATTTTTCTGTTTTCTAAATGTAGGCACATAATAAATATAAAGTTTTCTTTTTCGTTAAGAAATTATTACAATCGAAACAGTTCTGATGTGAATTCCAGAAATTCTAAAAGGTAAGTGACGCAAAGGGTTAACATGTCAATCGGCGATAATCAAACTCAAAAAGTTCCTGCGAAACCGAATTTATCATAGTGAATGGTATCTCAACTATGTTGCATTTTAAACGTCCTAGCAAAATTCTCTTGGATGATATTACAAAAAAAAGAGAATGTCGAAAGCTAATCACCTGGTATACTAATCCAAAACACAAATGTCACTACAATGTTCTGCATTAATATTCGGACTCCTTTTAAAGCAAAATAACTTTTTTAAAAGAGGAAGAAATGACTTGTACTTCTTTCACATGTTAGACTAGTTTATATACTAACTAGTTAGTGTATAATACACTATATAATATACTATTAGTATATAATATATTAATACACTAATAATACACATACTAACTAGTTTACTAGGTTAGTGAGACCGACGCAGCATTTAACGCGTTGATGGTTGTAGCTTCCAAGTAACGAAAATGGTGGTTTATTACTTAAAGAGAAAGCTGTCGATATACTTCAATCGCTAGTATGTATCTGGAATCAATGTGCCCCACGCCCCCTTCGGCCGGCAAGGTACAGAAGCAGCCAATTCCCAGTATACTTTTTTGTAGGAGGGTGTCATTTCGCAAAGCCGGACAAGTATGCTTCAGCGGCGGTATGAATTTTCAATTAAATCGGAGCATCGTGCATCGAGCTGGAAACGTGTTATCTTTTCCGCGGGAACGCGAAGTGGATTTTAATGCACTCACCAGTCAATTGGAGCCTCCCGGCGTTGCTGCTGACGACCGTTTCCTGCGTCAGACGATGATGCGTCCTGCACCGATAAGTCTGTTTCGCGTCCTCCCGCGTGATATTCAGTATCATCAGCTCGCCGCTCGATAGCATGTGGTACTTGCCATCTGAGAACAGACACATCGGATTTCAATCTCACCGAAACGATCATGCACCATTCTTCGATCTCACTTGTCTCAGAAAAGTCGATTCTCCCCTAAATTCGCAAATCAAATATCATCGATACCCTACTCTCTGTTTCCGTAATCATTTCAACGCGGCCGGGACAGAGTATGTCTTTCAGAACGAGATTAAAAGCGTTTAACAACGTCAAATAACATCGTACCAGAATCGCGATGACGATTTCGAACGGAATCTATTACATTTAGACATGGTTCTTCTTATTTGGATCGAAATAAGATTTAATTTGTCTGTTATCAATGTTCGATCATTAGAATTAATGCAGACCCACAATGAATACAAATTTTCTTAGAATTTATTAACGATTGTAACGTTACAAAAATTACTACGTCCCTCCAACGGCTGAGCAAGTGCTCTGAAACATGCCTCTTACTGTTAGGTTAGTCTGCACCGGAACGCCCTCTGGCAGAAATCGGGTTAATCTTGGAACGTTCGAGCACTTTCCCTGGGACGCCGACGTTAGTGTTTCAAAGCCGAAGTAACCAACGAGTAGATAGCGAGTTTTATGCATTTGTGACAAAAGTGAATAGATCGAATACAAAACAATGAACACGTTCGAAGAATTGAATAATACAGTTGCATTACTTCCAAGTCAGTATAGTGATTAGTGTGGACAATTTTTGTTTTACTCGGGCTCAAGGAACCAAGGAAGACGTCATCACCGAAAACCGTAAAGAGAAGAACGGCGCAGCAGTTCGACTTTGGGGAAACCCTGGACTCTGGCCAAATGTAGGTTAAGAATTTGCCATTTAACGCAGAATGATAATATCGTGCTGTACCAAAAAGGTATAGGTTTTCTTCTGAAGAAAGAAATGTAGCACTCTGTTTAGAAAAATTAAGTTGATCTTGAAATCTCTTTCGCTTTTCCATCCATAAAACAAACTATTAATATTAGATGCTACAGTCCATCCTACCAAACAACTTTTCTACGAACATTTCGTTTTTGTAACTTCAATTATATTTCAGAGATTCCATGGCAGCCACTTAGGAAAGACCTCCTGTACATCAATACTTAAATATTGATAGGAGAAATGCAAAGGAGTAGCATTCAAACTTAACAGGTTGTTATTCTAGAAATTTCCATCACGAGTGAGACACCTCGAAGTACAGCAAAGGGTTAAAAATAAATAACCGACCGTAAATGTTTGACTAGTGTACACTGGACTGTGTCGACTAATCCTCGTCTAAACTGTGTTCAATGGAATCTACCTCACTGCGATCGATTTTAAGTAATTCGATACCTCCGAATCGGTCGGCTGCCCCCACGACAATTAACGTGTTTGTATCAATTTAGTTGGTTCTCCTCGGGGAGAAGAACCGGCAGAAGTAAACTACGATAATAAATTCTGGAGAGCCCCGTTGAATTGAACCCGACTTGCTCTTTCGGTCGGTCCCAGTTTGTTCAACTTCGCGGCACGCAATGGCAAAAGTTTCGTCGACTATTGATCGTCTTCCTCCAATCGACGAGTATATTAACAAATCCGTCTGGATTATTAGTGGGCACATTCAAACCGGCTCCGCATACCTTAATCGAACTCCCCTATAATTAATGAAGTTTACCTCGTTAACGGTTTCAGGGGGAAACTTTGCGCGTTCCGTCGGTAGAAGGAGACCACAATACGTCGATCGGTGAACCGTCTCGCGTTTTTTCTTGCTGCTTTCGAATCGGTTACAACGGCTATGATCCACTTCTTGCCGAATTACGAATTTCATATTTTTTCGGATTACAAGTACTCGAATGAAATTGCCAGGCAGACGTTTCAACGGAATCGCGTTTCCATTCGAGGTTCAAGGATGGCTGTAAACAGCGAATTGTTTTTCGGGTTTTTCGTTTCCCGTATCTCGTTACATCGAACATAATTAAAGGGGAATGTTTTTGAAACATGAAGCTGCTACAGGAAAACGCGACAGAAGGTTCGCATTCCGTTTTATATGTAAAATATCGACGTTTATGCAAATTACAATTTTTGCAGCGGGAACTGAATAGAACGAGGTCAAATAAAATTGTATTTCTTCCAGTAACACGTTGCTATGTTCCATTGGAGTTTCTATTTTATTAACCCTTCGGTCTTGGGAGGTACAGTTGAACTCGTGATGAGAATTTCAAACAGAATTTTTTAAAATATGAATGTTATTCAATAGCTTCGAATACAATGAGAATTTTACTGTATTTTTCTCTCCCTTCGTCGAAATCAGTAACAACGTTCCAGCGAGCTTTTAGTTAAAGGTGTACTGTGAATTTTACAATAATACATCTCTGTTTCTGTGACACCAAATGAATCGCACATCTAGAGGGTTGTTACAAAGGGGAAGCTGATCTTTTGGAATCTATACCAGATTCAATCACTAGAAATAATTGTTTTATTTATAGAAATCTTTCAATAAACATATATTTAAAACGAGTTCCGAGTTATTCTGTGAAATATTTTTCGAAGTCACTGCAATAATTCTAACAAGATAAAACTTTGACTGCTGAATCAACTGTTATAATTTATTATTTAAAGAAACAGTCTTCAGTCTTCTTATTCTTCGAATCCTAATTGAAGAAAAAATTAATTTTCAAATTTGAGCTTATGAGTCCATCTATCTACATATATCAGGCAGTCAAAGTGTTGAAAAGAAAATGTCGACACTTTTGAAGTCTTTTAATCTTTCGAAAGATTTACGTTTCAGCTACTGATGCAATCTGGGCACTCGATAAGCTCGCCAAGAATATCGAACGTTAAAAATAGAATCGATCGTTGCGTCTCGTTGTCAACAGTTGCGGAACTCGCCGAACAACCGTCAATAAAAATTCGAATACGACTTATCGATGCTCTGACCGAGCTGACTGCTGCTCAACAAGGTCGGCGATTCGCTGGCACAGTGGCTGGGAGCCACGGGACAGTGCGCATAATCTATGCACGACGTATCTCGGCCTCGTTCGGCTTCGTTCAATTTACGTCGGCGAATCAGGATCGCAACGATCCTCTCATCGCCGAGTGCCGGGTATTCATTGTGGGATCAATTATGAATGAAACTTTCCCGGCCAGACCATTTACCGACAACGCTCCGAGGGGAGTAGAAGGGAGGCGGGAGGGGGTGCAAGATGGTGGGGATAGCGATGGACGGTAAATAAATTCAGAGAGTTAGTGGCAAGGAGGGGGTGGGTCGGTGGTGCAGGAAATCGTGACGGAACTGCTCCTTGGCGTTCCTTTGCCGGCTCATTCGTATTTATGAGCGGTCGTGGTCTCTCGGTGACGGTCGCGGGCTTGTCATTAAGCGATATCCGAGGCTCACTCACCTCCCATCGTGGACGGATAGATGTTGAACGACGGCTCCTGAAGCCAAGACGTAATGGTGACGTGGTCGCGAACGAAACTGGGAACGTTGCATCGCATAAGTACGTTGTTGCCGAGGAAACCGCCGGGACATTGCACTTCCGGATCGTAACGCTGGTTCACCACTGCAACACACAAACAAAGGGGCCGCTCGAATGCGAGGCTAAAGTACAACCAACCCCTGTTCCTCTACCGTCCCCCGCCCCTCTTTATCCCTCGGTCGGCAAAAGCCAGGCCAGACTCGGATTCGACGGTCCAGAAAAAACTCGAGTTCGCCGGGCGAGAACAAACTCGGAAAATTTCGTATGCTAATGACGGCTGTGGGAAACTCGTTTTTCTCGTTTTCGGTAACCTCTGGTATATCCACCCTCGCCCCCCCCCCTCCCCGCCATGCCACGCCGACACTCCAGACGGGGCCGACGACCACGGTCGGACCGACGAAAATTATGACAAGCAGAAACGATCGGATATCGGGTCGCGGAAATTTCAATGGACTTCGGGTCCAGGGGACAGATTTATCGGCGTCGTGTTTGCCGTTTAATTGCCGGCCGTTTTGTTTCGACATTATTCAGGCCAGCGCGATACACGCAACGTTAATAACCCAACTTGGATGAACGTAATGACGTTAAACCACGGCTTCGTTAACCGAGGGGTTCACGGGTTCGCGGCTTCGCGCTCCGATACGCGGAATTCACGAGGTATCAATTAAAGCCTCACCAGCTAATGCCCAATTTCGCGATATCATTCCCGGAATGCCCGCGAAATTTCGATAAAATCTCGCTGTCGCGTGGCGAACTCGTGCACGCGGAACGCACGACGATCTTCGGGGAACGTGACACGAGAAATCGGGCGTTTTATTGATCCACGGCCGGACCGTTGCAATCCACATACAAATTTAACGAAGGAAACCGAATTATTTCGGGCAGTCGATACACCGTGTTCTCCGGTTTCCAAGGTATTTGGAAGCCGGATATTCACTAAGGATCCCGGCTTTGGATAAGCTTGTTTGGACCGACTGCAATCAAAGCTGATACTCCGGCTCGTAAATGGAAGATTCATTAGTTTATATTTTCGAAGATTGCTGCGTCGTATCACCTATTTTATTCGTATCATTTCCAAGCGATTAAATCATTCTTTTATTTATGGTAAGCGTTTATTATTTATTTAGTAAATTATTTATATTAAATAATTTCTGTATTTTAAAAAAATATCTTTATATCTATTAAGTGTGTGGACTGAGGATTTTATGAATTTGCAACTGACAATTCGTCAGGGACGACACCGCTACTCTATACTGACTCTGACAAATGTTGAACATTTATTACCAGAGTGCAGAGAAATGTAAGAATTTCCCTAGATTCTTCGCGATTTGTTAGAATTATCAACGAAAGATATACATTTCTATGCAACTTAAGTTTGATGCGGTTAACGTTGTTATTCTTCATTATTTTTCAAGATTTACGGTTTATTTATTACACAGAGTCAGATTATTAGATACGATACATTTTCAAGTATCATCGACTGTATTGAGAGAATACTCTAATCTGTATTGAGAGAAATTGACAATTGAGCAACCTCCACGAAAGATTAATGCATGGAACATAGCCATAAAGATTTGTTAAGTGTCCGGTACACTTTTTGTACGAGTACACTCACGAGTACGCAAGTGAATTAGTCTTGCCAATGCAATTACAGTTTTTATGGGACAAATTTGTAGATATTTTAGAACAACTTTATAAGAACTTTCCGAGAATAACTGCACAAAGTCGGACTTCAAAATCGATCTACACGGCTAATAGATTAATAGAAGAGGATCGACTACTGTTTCAAATCATTTTGATCTAGCATAAAGATCCGCAGTGCAGCAATGCGTAGACAATTGATTCGAGCGAGTTCCAGATAGCATGCAATGGTAATAAATCAATTGTTACGTATCGTGATTGTGTTCAATAATAATGTGGCCAGTGAATGAGAATTCGCTATTTATAACATAGAAACTAGAGGCATAAAACGTTTTCATCTAGTCCTAAATGAACGTTCAGGTTAGTATTATTACAGTATTATTGTTAGTTCTATTTATTATATACTGATATTGTATTATTTCTACTGCAATGATTTGTTATGGTATGTGATTATTAAGCGCTTCGTTAATTTCTATGGTACGTTTGATACAATTCTATGATTTTCCGAGATTGATAACTTCAATGTAGTTAGTATGGAACCATCATTATAACGTACCATAGATGCAAATACAAACCGCAGATAATAGAAATTATTAATATTCGTCTTCCAATAACTAATAATTTTCATATGTATTTCGAAAACTCTATAAAACGTTAAATATTATTTTATGAACGAGACACGGTTTTCAAAAAATTGGATAACGAAATACTGCTTCGAGAACAGTATTTTCAGAAGATCAGCACAATAATAACACAGAGAAAGTTTGTTAATTATTCAAGGCCCAACGCTGATAATATGTAGCTTATTGTTAGCGAAATATGAACAGTAAATTACCGTTGTTCGAACGTAAGCGTACTATCATTCCGTGCCATTAAATTCTCTTAACAATTCTTCAATCTAAAACTCGTCTGTAAATTCACTAAATCTGGAATTATGTGTATTTTCGTTTGTTGTTCATTAAAACTTCATAGAACGAACTGCACCGCCATTATATTCGGTGGCGAATATACAATAGTATGAAAAATAGATTGAATGAAAATTTTATTCGGATGACGGATGAAGGATAAAGACTAACGAATAAAATTATATTACATATACAAATTATACAGATTCATCTAGATACAAATTTATCCGAATAAAATATTATTAGAATAAGGATATATTCATCCAGGAATTCGTAAGGAAAATAATTGATTTGAATAAAAATGGTAGAATATATCGTGTTTTTTCATAGATTATCGACTTATTTCTTCCATATTATTTTTTGAATTATTTGAGTAAAAAATTTTTCGAATTAAAAATTATTCGAATAAATACATAGAATAATTTCTGGCGAGTAATAAATTATCCGAATAAATATATAGAATAATTTCTATCGAATGTTTCTTTTTAGAATTATTCAAATAAAGAATTGTCCGCATAAAAAATTATTTTAATAAAGAACTTTTCAAATAAAAAATTATTCGAATAAAGAACTTTTCAAATAAAAAATTATTCGAATAAAGAACTTTTCAAATAAAAAGTTATTCGAATAAATAGATAGAATAATTTCTAACGAATAATAAATTATACGAATAAAACATTCGACTAAAAGGAATTCGTATGATTATCTTAAATAAATATTTATTCCAAACAATCCGAATAATGCCCAACCCTGGTTTACGGCGGTGTTGCTCGCACACGGCGCGCAGCATGGGGCGCCGGTACAAAGTAAATAAATCGGTGGTTTTTAATCCGCGACCGGTTTAATCCTCGAATCCGTTCCTGGCGTCAGTCTGCGCGACTTAATTGTCTCTCCGCCGGAAGGTCGGTAAGGACACGGGTGAAGGCGAGAAAAAAGTCGTCAAGTAGCGGGGCGAGGGTGTAAAGCAAAATGGAGGGCGCCGCCGCGAGACCATGGGATTAATTCAGCCGGGCAGAGCTTTGTGTAACTACGACTGCGAGAGGTGTTCGCACCGCCTCCGACGAGATCGACTCCAGCGCTTATCGGTCGGAAGGTCTCCGGACCTTTATCTTATTTATTCTCGATCCTAGGTCGATTCGAAACGAGACGGGAAGCCGTTAATTAAAAAAGCGTCTCGATAACTCGGCTCCCCGCCCGGCGAACACCTGCAGCTCGGAAAAGACTTAAAAATTGAGGGCGAAGGGAAACAAAATGGATAACGCGACCGCGAAGTATTTACAAGGCGAGAGCCGCGGTAATTACCGAACACAGGCGCGTACGAAGCCCGAACACGGACGGCTGCAGGAAGGAAATCCACACGGATGTTCTCGGTTTCACGGAGGATTTTTGAAACGCAGGAAATGTTGCTGCCTCTCACCCCCGGAAAATAAACATGCGGCAAGTGTCGTACCTTTTCGAGCTGATTTTAAAGCGAAAGACGTCGATTTTCTTTTATTTGCTTGGCGACTTTGCCACCGTGAGCGGAAACGCTTGAACGACGTTCTGTCGAAAATTCGGAGCTGCAGGTCGAATTTGCTGGGTGCTGAGAGAAAATGCGAACGAAATTACTAAATTAATACGACGGATGCCGAAGTTTTTCTACATTGTCTATAATCAAAGTTACCATTTGTATTTAAATGGAGCAAGTTTTGTTATTTACCCTTTGACATAACCAAGTCTGAGTTCGAACATTGTTCTATTATTTTAGAATAAGATTCTGCTCTCTTGTCGTCAACATTTGAACATTGAAGTAAAAGGCACATGGTAATTCTATATTTTTCCTCGCACAAATTACTACGATAGAAAAATTCTAACTGTTGTAATTGTAACTGTAATGGAACAGCAGTTAGGAGTCGTGTAATTTCAAAGAACTTCAAGTTTGAGCATTTCATGCTTGATCAATTCATTACCTATAAAAATCAACGATCTATTAACTACGGACTACGGATATCTATACGTATCGAGCAAGTAAATCATTAAATAAATAATTTCAGATTTATAATTTCGCTTTGAAGAATAATATTTGACTTATTGAACATTTTAAGTCTGAATAATTTTGTTAAGTATGAATATTAACAATCTACTAATTATAAGTAAACTGTGGTTCTTTATGCATTCATGACACGAATGTTAATATACAAATTATGTTAATGACATCATTTAACGAGGTCTGATGGCATCTTTATTTATGACAATTTATTTGTATGATTTAAGAGAGTCTAATAGCCCGTAAATAAATAATAATAACTATTATTATTATAAAAATAAACATACTTTATTCGGACATGCATTCGAGCATTAATTCCGATAACATAATGATCTAAGTAAGTTCAGTCTTCTTATCCTTCTCTTACACTAATTCTTGCAAAATAGGAACACGAATAAAGATCCGTAGTCTAATTATGAATACCGCTTCGAAGATATTTTTAGCTCGCAACGAATAAAGATCCGTAGTCTAATTATGAATACCGCTTCGAAGATATTTTTAGCTCGCAAACAATTTCCGAGACCCCGATTAAACAGAATTCAAAAATACCTGACAAGTACGAACCCGTCTATCAAACTATAAATGCTCCTTCGCGTAAGAGACTGATTAACCAGAGACCTAGATAAATGAATCAACCATTAAATCAGATCACCGACGAAACTAGCCGAATCCGAAGAATACACCCAGATTTTCTCGAACCCGGCAATCTAACTTGTCCATGAATATTTCAAGGGTCAATCAACGTTAAAGAAGTTTCAGGATCGGTCGGATAAGGTTCCCCCGGTGTTCGAGCCATCTGCCCTATCAATACAGCTCAATTAACGTCTCCTAAATTCCGCGGGCTCTTATCGCTCTACCCCGCCATTTAAATCTGTAATTGCACCCCCATCGACGAAAGACCAGGCCACCCTCGATACCAGTCGAGGGTCCTTTCGCGCGGCACCCGCATGATCGGGTTAAACGACGCAGGAAAAATCCTCGGGTCTCGATGCAGCCGAACGTGGCCGTAGAATGGAGGAAGGGATCGCTTCCTCGGTATCTTATCCAAAATCTTGAGGCTGTCGCAATCCGGCTATGAACTGGCATTCCGCGTAAGTTGATGGTCCTGGCTGAAAGGTCGACGAAAGAGCACCGGAGGCCTGAAGGAGGACGGTGCAAGGATGCAGAACGAGAAACCGAGCCGAGAAACTCTCCTGAGGAAGAGAGAGACGAGGAGGGCCGACGACGACCGACGACGGGCGACGACGACCGACGGTTGGATGGCGGTCGTGGGTGCAGGGCACCGGGAACGCAAAGAAGAACGTGGTGGTGTGTAGGGCCCGGGTCTGGAACCCGTTTCGAGAGTCAGCGGAGCGAGGCACTCAGACTCCAGAATGGGGTAAAAACTCGGTGAGTTCGCCTCTGCTGCATCCCCCTCGCGCCGCCGTTGCCACCGTTGCCACCGTTGCCTCCGCCTTCGCCAGCTACCACCCCGTATCACACGGCTCTCGGTTACGCGGCAACCAAGCCAAGCATAAACTCGGCAGACGTATCGTAGCAGGTAATATTTACAAACCATGAAACCTACGGGGTGAGAGAGAGAAAAAGGGAGAGAGGGAGACGCTCTGCTCGTCCCAATCCTAGCCCTCTGACCCGTCCCATCCGTAGCCATCTGCCGGAAAGAGAGCTTCATTCTGCTCGAAATATACATCCTTTTTCGGCGGCTCGAATTTTACGCGGACTCGACTCGAAACCACTTTTATAGAAGCCTGCCAAGCTACCGGCTTTTATATAATAATATACCGCTGCATTAGGTTACCGGTAAATGTCGATAATATCGAAGCGGTATCGATGTCTCAACGGAGCCGATAGCACCGTCGAAGTATCGTTAAGGACAAACGACTACACTAGACTGCGATGCGTTTGTTGTGATATTTCAATGTGTCGATGGGAATCGTTAAGATATCGTTACCGCTGTGCTTGGCGAATCGTCGTCTCAAAAAACAAATAAAAGATTTCTTCGCAGTTTATTTTTCTGATGATAGGAACACGGTTTCAAATATTTGTAATACGTACTTTAATTTTATAGTATGTATCTGCATTTTGCGAGACGTATTTTCATTTTGCTAGACGTATTTTCATTTTGCTAGACGTATTTTCATTTTGCGAGACGTATTATAATTTTGCGAGAGGTTTTTCCATCTTGTAAATTTGCAATACACATTTCAATTTTATAATACAGGTTCCAGTTTTCTAATACGTATTATATTTCAATTTTCTAATACGTGCTTTAGTTTTTGGAAAAATGTGCAATTTGAATGGGTCTTTCTTGATACGGATATATGTTCCGACTAGCATGTGTTCAAATGTACGCTAATTTGAATGAAGAGAAACGGGAGAGGATTTTTGTTTAATGTAAAAATTAGTATTTGAAATATCGATATTTGTTGTCATACTTGCATTGTAAGGCTTGTATTGTCTAGTGCAGAATGTTTCTACTTGTCTGATTAATGCTAAATGTACTCACTTGTTCGACTATTGTAAAATTTTACCCATTTGTCTGATTATAATCAAATAATTCTACTTGTCTTCCTATAATCAAAGTTTTTCCATTTCCCCTAATGTTATCTTTTTCTTCCATTTACACGATTATCTACAACTTTTTCCCATTTTCTCACTATTATTGAATGTCGCCACCTGTCTGACTAATATCGACTGTCCTTACTTGTCTGACCACTGCTGAATGTTACCACTTGCGCGTTTCCTATAGTCATTAAGGCTGATCATTTTCATAGCTGTTTTCACAAGCTTTGCAAATGGACTGCTGCCAACCTTCAATAGCATTATTGTTCGTTAGTATCCTTTCTCTGTTCCACTTATCTTTTATATAAGCGAGTCATGCACACTTCGGATAACTTTTAAATCTTGCTTCGTATGAAAAATTGTTAAATACAAAAATTGACTTTTATATTTAACAACTTTTGTATTCAGCAATTTATTTGAGGTGTGCAAATTACGTAAAATAGACCTTAATTGTTTGACATTCCTTCTTTCAATTTTCATATTAACTTAATGTTAACCTAGAACTACGTTACATATTAATAACCCAATCTCCCAAAAAGCTTTCACAGACCGTTAACAAATAACGACAAGCGCAAACATAATAAATCACGAAACGAAATTGCTTCCAAGAGCAATAACATAGCAGAGAATGTATTAATTATTTCTAAATGTTAGAAGCGCCGAGTGCAAACGAGCGCAATTATAAACAGCACGGTATTTTCGCGTCTTTTTAATTTTCAATCTGCATCCTAGGTCACGACCCCAGCCGGTCACTCGCATAGAATAACTATTTTCCCAGAATTTTCCGTGAATTCCGATTTCAACGAACGAAAGTTTCAAAAACGCTCCAGCTACGGGGCAAAAAAATACAGCCGGAAATCGTTTGCGCCCGTAGTAAACTCGTCAACGAGCAACGAAAGGAGATTGGGTAAAGGACAGCAGATTTACCGTCAATTAAAAATAATTGTACGTTTCGGGCCACGGGGTAGCGACAAAAAAATCGCGTTACACCAAAATTTCACTTTTTTGTTCAAATGGATAGAGTAGCTTGAAACTCGCCGCGCCGAATTGTTAATAGGATTGGTTATAAAGGGGTACTCGAGTGTAGAACGCGATATTTTCCGTCGACTTTATGATTTTTTTTAACGCTACGCTGCGAAAGACTTTTTTTACTAAGAAACTTCTGCGTGCTACGGTAGACCGTATTTATGGTATAGCGAATGCGCAATATTCTAGGCGAAATTCAAATCAAAATTGAGCTTTCCCCAAGTTGTCGAGTGTAACGATTTAAAATTAGGGAAAGCTTCGTCGAAATTCAAGAAGTAGGGCGGGCTGACCAATTGCTTCTGGTTTGCTGTCGAACATGATTAATTTTATACAGGGTGTTTCATAATTCGCGATACAAATTGGTAGATTCTATATCTGGAAATGAGACGAAAATCAAGAATAACGAAATCGCGTGGAAGGCTGCAATGTCTTTAATTTAATAAAGTTGTTTCTAAATATAAATAAAATTATTATAATAGCAAAATAACCAGAGAGCGGAGCAGTAATTGATTTTAACACTAAATCGAAAGTTATTTTTTCTGACCTACAGTGTTTCCGTCTTACATGACCTATTGCATTCTATGCATGCTGAGTCTTGTGACTAATACAACAGTCACGCGTTCAACAGTTTTTAAATATAAACCTTGACAATATTAAGATATAAGTTCCAAGTAAAATACAGTAGCGAAAGGAACGCGTTGTCATTTTCCAGTAAACCTTACGAAGCCGGAACAAATCCAACTCTGTTATTAGAAAGCAAATGATATGGAAGCATTTGGCGTTAGAACTCGATAGAAAATTGCGCCAGCCTCCGTGAGATGCTTGCCTCTAAAGAACACGCGAAGCGGTTCGATTTTCCCGAAACTTCTTTAGTAGAGTAGCCTCTCAAGCGTCTCGGCAAGCAGAAAAACGTGGATTCCAGTGGAGCTTCGCGTCCACCGTTGCCTATGTTTGCGAACCAGCGGAACGCGAACATCTTTCCCGTGGCCGGGCTCTATGAATTCGCGATCCATCGGGCTTCGGCATGTATATTCAAGCGATTCGATCTCAGAGCCAGCGGTTCTTGCACCGTGGAATAATCATTTCAATTGGCAATCGTGGCCTGTTGCCGGATCAACGGAGCCTTCGTGTAATTGCATAATTGAAGTAGTCACGTTCGCGTGCTCCGCCGGTAAAGGCGCGCGAAATATTCTTGGAAAAATATTCGACAGGTCGCCGAGCGTTTTGCATGGAACGAGCTCGGTGGTTCTTTAATGTCGGTCGGTTTTATGCGTCTGTCGATCGCATCGCTTCGGGACTATTAAACGCGGCGGTTAGTATCATTTGCACGTTTAATTGTTTAATAACCGAGCGGCCGTGATTTATAGGACAACCTGGCGAAACCGCACGCTGTACAGTGGTCTGTTGTCGACATCGCGGAGAATGTTAATTTTCTATTAAAAATAAGCACAGTATCTGCTGCTGTAGGCTGTACAAGTGTCCTGAAAATTGTAGGAAATCTGCAGAGAGGCCCAGAATTGTTGGCACACCTTTTAAGATGGAATAAGTTTTTTGAAAGTGAACGAAATGACTTGTATATTTTTTGAAACGTTGGAAGGAGATTAGTTTACTGGATATTGTCTAAATAAATTGTTCTCATTGCCACAGACATTCAGAGATATATAAATCTCTAGATTTCTTACAATTATCGGTCGAAGCTGGCGAATATCGTTAAAAATTGTGATTAGTATTCGTCGTCTGCGTGTCTTTTATTTTTATATCGTTCCAACTAATTGCAATTTTTATAAAAGATTCATGTAGACATCGTCTAGTGAACTAATCTTCCCAATATCTCAAATAAAGTTAGATCATTTAATCGAATTTGAGAGGAGTTAATTCTTTTTTAAAACGTTAGTGAGCAACCGTATTTAAAGATTTTCTTGCGCGAACGCTTTTGTCTACCATTTAACCCCTTACACTATGACCTTTTCCACAGCTACGTTGACTAGCACATCTTCGTCCTCAATAATTTGCCTAATAAAAGTAGAGAATTTTTGTTTCCCTTATATCTCAATTTCCTTTAACTCCTAGGTTTTCATATAACAAGAATCAAATGACTGATAATCATGCTTAGTATGCAAAATAGAATTGATCTCCACGAACTATAGCAAATAATGAGTCAAATAAACATTTCTTTAGCAATTTCAATGAGTTGAAATTCCTTCAATATTTTTAAAACACACGCATAAAACCCGCAGTCTATTTATTATAGCGCAAGGAGTTAATAATAGGTTCCGCCTCGCCGATAAATTCCAGATTTAATAAAAAGTTTGGAAATAAAGGCGGAACGAAAGATCAATCTCGTTGCGTCAAGGGCGAGCAGTCACGCGATCGACACAATGAGAGAGATATTCAACTGCAGGGCGCGGCGTGTTATTTACGGGAGCGCTGGCAGAGGTCGTTAAGATTCCTCATTACTGCTTCGGCAACGACGGTGCGGCGGCACGGAATTAAACCGAAACAACGAAATTTACAGGAAGAATAACTCCCGGGCTACATTGTGCCGGGCAAATGGAAGAAAACGAACGTCTTAGCGGGATCGGCTGGAGCGTATCGCAGCCAGGGGTCGCACGGCTTTGCGCGTCTCGCGCTTGAAACGGACACAATAAGGCAGCCCGTTGCTTTTGCACAAACGTCGCACGTCGTTAAACTCCCGTCGGTCTGTGCAGGGCCGCATTCACGCCGGGAAATTCCTTGTATTAAACTTAAACGATTTGTTTCGCTAACAAGAACCCGGGGACGAGACGACATTCGGTTGTCTTTCATCAAGCGACCCAAGAAAGAAACTTCTCATTGTCCTGGGCAAACAACGCGGTCGTTTGCGTCGATATCTAGAAGTATTAGATAACAATGCTGCGGAATCCAAGAAAGAACCCAGACGTAATTTATACTTTATTATCAGGGAACCAGCGGGAGCCGGTGCGCTTCTTTGCTAGCCGCGAGGCAATTTCCTTCCTCGAGGACCTTAATTTACTTCTTTGGTCGCGGAGTGGATGTACTTTAAATAGTTCGTTAAAGGGGAATGGAACTGGACGCGTGACGGCCAGATTAAGGTAGGAAAGAAAGAAAGTTACCGACGAGCCCGCGAACCGTGAAAATCGCACGGAGCTCGGGCGAATGCTATCCACATCCTCGGCTTCGAGGTTCGATCAAAACACGGTGAGTTGCGAAGGGAATATCAATCTTTCAGATACGGTAGAATATTGACGTAGTCTCGAATTTTGTTGTATAGTTGAACTGCAGTTATATGAACTCGGTGGGAGATAACCAGTTCATATTACCCGTGAGGTTCGTGCGAGAGAAGTCCACGGATTGAAACGTCTCTAAATAGCCTAATGGAGCCGGTTACTATTGGGTGATCAATTGCTGTGTCTTTGGCCTGATTTTGGGCATAATTAAGGCATAATTAAGATACTTCTTCTACCGTACTTTCTCATTTTAACCCTCTTAGTACCGGCGATATATCGTCGTTCGGTACTAAGAGGGTTAATGAGCACTTAAACGGTTAAAAAATTATGCTCATTTGTTCGATATCACCTTTCACGGAACGAGAGAAACCTAGCGCCATCTTTTACAAACAATACGCCTGTGATTGTCTAAACACCATGGACCGATATCCATTCAGATCCACCGAGTGGACATAACTCGCAAAAATTAACACTTTAATCGAGCACCCCGACCAATCGCCGTCCCTCCAGTAACACAC
Organism: Augochlorella aurata; assembly: GCA_028455555.1. Lineage (NCBI taxonomy): Eukaryota > Metazoa > Arthropoda > Insecta > Hymenoptera > Halictidae > Augochlorella > Augochlorella aurata. The sequence goes on along the minus strand of CM052164.1, from coordinate 4,777,517 downwards.
TTGAAACTCTGACAGAGGGTAATCGTTAAACACGGCCACCCTTCCGACGCGATCCCCTTTATCAGTCCAGTTACCCTTATTTCCTGAGAGATTCGATGGGCCGGGTGGCCGACGGAGAATGCGGAAGCACCGGTCCAACGAGCCTGGCACGATCAGCTCGGGCTCCGCATAAAATCTAAAGGCAGCAGACGCAGAGTTCACGTAGACGGATAGAGAAAAAGAGCCAGCAGGCAGCGACACGTCCGACGAATGGACGAAACGTACGTGTTTTCGATCACCGCGTCGAAATTGCTGGCGCAAGGATCCGGTAAATAGGAACCAGGCCGCCCCATTGTTGCTATTCGAATCGCATATCGGACGTAGTCAGCACGACCCGACCGGATGCATACGTAAGCCTTTAGTCGAGAGCGCGCGCGTCTACGAGGTCTGTTCGGAAAGTATCCTTCTTTTTCGAGTAACAGGTCAAAGGGTTATTCTCCCTACATAATAACTATAGTGCTGATCAAAAATATAAGAGGCTCGACAGATTTCGTACCCTTTTACATTTAAGTGTGAGAAACGTTGGACTCATGCATCAAAATTATGGTATTTAAGGGAAATTGGGGGTCCCTGAGGACATTTTTAGTAACTTTTTCCTTAGCGTAAATTCAATCCGCGGTGTTGTTTACGAGTTATTAACGAAAAACACTGACCAATGAGTGGCGAGCTTTGTCGGCGAAAGGCGGCAGAACCAACGAACAGGCGAAGCCTAGTTCCCGCTCATTGGCTCGACCGCCTCGCGTACCAGACGATCTCGCCTCTCATTGGGCAGTGTTTTTCGTTAATAACTCGTAACCAAAGCCGTGGATTGCATTTGCGTTAAGGAAAAAGTTACTTGAAATCACCTCAGGAACCCCTCATTTCAACAACTTTTGTAGAACTAATATAAAGGACTCGAATTTTCTTGTAAACGTTAAAATAAATATACTTTACTGTACAATGATTAATGTACAAAATTACAATGACAAGATTAAAATTTTCTTAAAATTTTGCTATTACTTGAAATAAAAAAGAATGTGAAAAACTCTCGTTTTTTCACTTTTTTAGCTGAGTCTATAACGAAAATTTGTATAATACATTTCATACTTCTCTACATTTACAGTACTCTACATTGTACTGTCTTCTCATGAATCCCATAACATCTGCAAGTAACATTTTCTCGCATTGTTTGAACTGACCGAGATATTTTATTAGACAGCGTCCGTAGGACACACCGTGCATCAAAACTGAGCGACACAATTAATCCAGAAAATCGCATCTGCGTTCCACTAACAATTTTCCTGAAAACAGGTAAGTGTCCAGTGACTTGTGGACAGGAGTGTATGTTCAAGAGGAGGCCAGCCTCCGGTCAGACCTCGCAATCATGTTCGTTTCGTTCGCCGGAGTACAGGTACACGTTCGAGAGGAGACACTTTTCTTGGCCGGAAAACGCCGGAATCAGCGATGCTGGTCGTTCGGAGGAGGTCGCCGGGGGTGGTTGAGCGGGCGGAAGCGGGCGGATCGAGCAAAAAGACGGCGAGATCGCGGGGAACGCTTCGGGAAGACGCGAGAATCGACGAGGCGCGGCGCGACGCGGAGAGTAGGAGCTGACGCGGCAGAGGCGGTAGCGAGCATGAATCTGAAAAGGTATGGGCTGCGTTCACGCGACGATGATTTACGGGCATATTAGGTCGATAAGATATCTTCCGGTTCGTTGACCCGGAGGAAGCTCTATTTTTAAGGCGACGCGCGGCGCCGCGCCGCGATGAGACACCGGGAGCTTTTGCCCCCATCTATCGCCGACGGCTCCGATATCTTGGCCTTTCCTCCCAGCCGCCCCGATGTTGCCATGGATCTTGTCACAGAACCGGGCTTTTTGAGGGGTCTCGCGGGCGCCGATAAAACAGAGCACCGAGAAACAACGCGACCGTGAACGCTCCTTTCGGCTCGCAGCGAGTCGAACGAGCTCATCTGTTCCAGTCCGTGGACCCTCTCCGAAACGAGCGACCGATAAGACGACGTCTCCGTTCGTTGCTACCCAAGTTCAATGGAAAGGATTTGAATAATTCCGCCGATCGATCTCGAGACGACCGTGGCCGAACGACGTTACCCACGGTGTTCCCAAATCCCGAAAACGTGGTGAGAAACTCCTCCAGCTAATTTTCTTCGCGTACTAAAGTTCAGACTTTACCCTGCACAATGGAGTCAATTAAATTCCTGAATTTTCTTAAATGCGTCCTAAAAGTTAGGAATGAAATGAAATATAAGTCAGCAAAAAATTTACGAGAATCAACTGAGGTTTTGTGGCTCCCGTTTCTTCTACACTGATCCTTCGAACTCTTATACTAATAAATTTAATCAATTTTAGTAAGACTTTTATATAAGCAATTTAATAAGTTTTAAGAAATGTAAGAATTAAGTATGTATATTATCACGAGCTAGGACCGTGGATTTTTATGCAAAATAAAAAAGTCGAGTGAAATTATATTTCCCTTGTTAATGAATATAGTAAGTTGAAAATGATATAACAATGCTTCTACAATCTTCAACTGTTATCACGTGCTTTACGTGCTCATTTTTCTCATAAACGCATAATATCCATTGTCTAATAATCGTATCGTTTTCATTTTCATTTTTGTTATTATTCCATCATTATTACTATTCTTATTCTTTTTCTTATTATTATTACTATGTTGAGTTTTTGTAGAAAAATTAAAAGAAGATATGATCGGTGATGTTGAATAAATTAAACGCGATTAAAAATTGAATTTTGCACGACTCGAATACGTCCGTAGAATATTTAGTCCCATCAGCGCATAGATAAATTGTGAAAACAACAGCACTGCAACTTGCCCCATATCGTCGTGGAGAAAAAATACCGCCTCCACGGTTCCTCCTAGACCATCGAACCAGTCCTCGGCGACAAACTATCGGCAAACTATGAATTACATGCCGGTCGTCGGGAGACGTGTCCGCGTGGAAATCGAGGGCGACCAGGTGCGCCGAGGGCAGCCGGACAACAAGCAACCGAATCACGGACTCGGGAATAAATATTTCATATCGTCGCGAGGTACGTCGAGGACGTACTATCTCTGCTCGATCGACGGAGAGGGGATGAATTATTCCGTCTAAGAAAAATCTGCTGGCTGCGCTGCTCGCGGTACCGTTCGATGTTTAATGTAAACCCTCCGGAGGAGATCCTCCTGGCAAACCGTCCAACTCGTCCGCTAAACGCGACCCTCGTGGCCGACGTGGCCCCGATGCAAACGACAAAACATTTCCATACCGAGTCCGACCATCGATCAAAACAATACGTTCCGGTAAGTTGGGGGATCGCTGCGACACGTCCCACAGCAGTACCTTCTCCCAAAAAGTTCGCCGCGTCTCGTAACTGCATACGATTTTTATTAAAATCGGTACCGCCAAACTTTCGGGGTTGCCGAATTCGAATTTGTGGCACTAGATTGCCGATTTTTATGCAAAATAAAAATTGCCTGCATTCGTTGCAAGGAATAGAAAGCAGGTAACAAGTTCATTCTTCCTTTAGCAATATTAGCCCCTGGCTAATTTTCTTTATAAAAAATTTTCTTTATAATTGCAACGATTAGAGCTTTCTCGATCGAAATAATCTCTTGGAAGGAAAAGAAAATTTATATTTATTGTGCGTTTACGTAATTAACAGCTTATTCTTAGAAATCTGCACCACGTGACTGATTCGTTAATTAAAGTACGACGAGGTGTTCATAGATTAAAAACGATACATTGACGCTTCAAATTGATTTTAATCTCCGCGGTGTTTTAAATTGTAATTTTGTCATAAATGTGTCGAATAGCAAAGGGAAAATTCAATATGAAAAATCGAACAGTGGCGATACGAGGGTGTAACTTATTTGCTGTGAAAATGAACAATCTCTCAATATTCTCGATAGCCGTGCACGATGTTTGAAATTTTCACACGGCAGCTCACTACGGTAGGTTTTTGCTGCCGTGTACTTTGAAAGCTGCGTTCTTTCGTCTACTTTTTGGGATAGGTTCCACCGTGCGTCGGTTGTCGGACCGCTCCGCGCAGCGAGGTCTCGCGTCGCCGCGGTGAAAACGAGGGAAAAGGTGCGCCGAGCAGGGAGACAACATAATGTAGATAACGAGCAAGAAGTTTCGCGTTGGCGTGCCTGCTCTGACAGTGACGTCTCTGCTAACGATGGCGCCGACGCTGTTGACGGCGGAACACTTATAAATGGCCCAGTGGACGTCCTGCCGGAACACTTCGGCCTCGAAGCCGGGAAAGTAGATCGTCCCGTTGCCAAGGACGTGTCTGATTCCAGGGATACTCGTTATGCTGCCGCCGTCCGCTACCAGCCAGTCGACGGTGGGCGCCGGATTTCCTCTGACTATACAGTCCACCCGGCCGCCGTTCACGTTCGTGAACTCCACACGCGTCGGCGGCTCCGACACGAAGCTCGGCCCCTGCATCTCGTACGAGGCGCCGCTGCCTGAAACACACGGGACAGATATCGTTATAATAGGCTGGGGATTCCAGTGCCTCGAATATTTGGAATTTCCGCGGTGTGCCATTGTAATCCCCGGTTATTTAGCACGTCACCGCCAAGCTGTGTCTTCGCGTCGACCACGGACCTACATCTTTGTGCGCCTGACGCTCTCAGCGCGCGGGAATTCCCGTTTGTTCAATGCATCTTCCCACTTGTCAGATTACGGCGGTTCGAAATGATCGCGATGTCGTTTCTTCGAACAGTTACGCGCGAGCTGATATAGTCCCTCGTAAATTGACTGCGGGGGCTATGCAGAGTTGGCCGAAATTCGATTCGAATGACGGCCGAAAGATAAATATTCAGGGAATCAAATCTTATTCGATGCTGTCTGGTAAATATGCAGTTGGATAAACATTTATGTAGGTGATAATTTATCGGAATAAGAATACATTCCAATAGGATTTTATTGAAATGAAGAGTTATTTGAATAGGTTTTTATTCAAATAAATTCTTATTCGTGTGATTACATTTTTCACATCACACGTCTTCCTTTTATTCCTAACTGATGTTGTATTTCACATTTTATATTTTGAAAATAATAAATAAAATTTTGATTATTAAGATTTCATTTTGAGTCGTCCGCAACCCCGCGATGTCACTTACACCAAAAAATGTAAGGTGGTTGTTCTAGTGTTAAAATGACATAACTTTTTTGAAACTGGTTTAAACGACTTGAATTTTTCTGTAGACATTAGTGGTATTTTTTAAATTTTCATTACAGGCTAAAAAAAAATGAAAAACAACAGTCTTTTACATTTTTTGATTCGAAGTAATAGTAAAATTTAGAAAAAAAGTATTTTAATAATTGTACAGTGAATTAGCCCCTCTAACATTTGTAGAAAAATGTAAATCACAGACCAGTTTTAAAAAAGTTATACAATTTTAAAACTGTTGACTCAATTTTGCTCCTTACTGTATATACACACTAATATATACACCCCGTATATTAACACTAAATCTGCCAAGCATTAAAAGTAACTGAAACAATTTTCTTTGTAAAAACGACAAGACTAAATTCACTTAAACTCTGTGCGATCTTTATTAAGAAATATGCTCGAATTTTCATGTTCCATAGTAACATTCTTGTACTTTCAGTAATCGTGAAATAAGAAAGATGAAACCGATCGAAATAAGCTAAAAGTTGTTGAATCAACAGGATGTCTTATCTGTCTGTCTCCGACCGTAGGAATCGTTCGTCTCCCGACGACGATTCCAGACAAATGGATTTTCCCTGCGCGTAATAGATAAACGCCGCGAAGCGATGTTTTCCAATGACTGTTAATGAAACGTGATCAACAGCCGGTCCGTAAATCCAGCGTGACGCGGGGCAGGTTTCCATCGGGTCGCGCTCGATCAGGGAGAAATCAATTTTCCTTACTGTTTGAATCGGCAGTTAGAAAGACATTAATCATGGTCGGGGAGCGGCCGGTCGGCGCCGGGTTGATGAATTTTTTCGGCCGGCTTGCCGAATTCAAAGTAATTTTCAGGAATAGGAGCCGTGACGGCTGGGTGCGCGCCGTTGACGCCAGACGAGACGTACGAAGGGATCTGGCGCGGCAGGGTTCGGGATTCGGCTGCCAGCGGTGTGCGGTGTGCGGCGGGGGTGCGGGAGGATGGTGTATCGCCAACGGGACATGAACGAAGATAATACGGCCGGCCATAAATCACACATTTAACGCTGAAATTCGGCCGTAATAGCTTCCATAAATGGAGCGCATTGCGTCCCCCGCGAATCCTGTTAACCATTCATCACCCGAGTTATGTTGATTTAAGTAGGAATGCCGGTCCGCACGGATGTATTCAACATTCCGTCCAACATTGCCCATCTGGAAGCCGGCCGACGCAACCGTCCAACGACGGAGTGCACAGAATCCCGAAGGAACGTGCGACGAATATTCGCGTGCGAGATGCATCCTCGCGTGTGCCACGGACGTTTTAGTAAATAAACTGTGATAGACGGGAGCCGGAACCTGGCTGCTGCTTCCTCGTGATGCTGCCGAAACGATCGGCAGCGAGGAACCGTTCCGATTCGAGCGGCTACGTGCACCTAAATATTCCATCGAGACCGCGACACGTCAAGGCCATCGTTCTTTACGATCGATGTAAAGATTGCGTTCGAAATCAACCGTGATGCGGCTCGTGCGGGACTGGCTGCCATTGAGCAACCCGTTTCCGGTTTCGATTCAGACAATAGACAACTGCAGTGTACTGTTGGAAGTGACTTACAATGGTCAATAAAAGTGTTCGTACAATTTCCTTTTTTTAGATGATAGAGGGACTAGCCTAAAGTTTTTCTTTCTTTCTTAGTTTTAAGTATTTATATTTTATCCGCCCTTGTGTAACAAAAGGTTTATCCCGTCGATAAATAAAGTTATTATCATTATTAATTATTGTCATTACAATTATTATCGAATCATTCTCGTGTCTCTAGGATACTATTTATAGCCGGTTATTTCGGTCAAAAATACACAGAATTCGCAGTCTAATAATAAACCAAACCGGAACAACCAACCGATTGATAGCTCCCAGTTCCGCAAGTTACTGCATCGCGTTCAATTTTGTACAAATTGCGCGACACAGACTGCCAAAAGTGATCGATTCGGCGTAAAATGAGCCAATAGCGTTTGCCAGCCTGAGGGAGATATCCGGTTCGCGGAGGAAGCTGAATTTTCCTGGGGAGACGAATCAAGTTACCGACGAGCGGCGGGTCGATCGTCGCTCGAATAAATCACGGGAACGCTTCTTTTTTGGATTCCGGGCCGGTCGCGTTCCGTTCATCGTCGTATCTTCACGCGAGCCGAGTCGCCGTTAATTAACTTCCCCTCGAGTTCGGGCAACGAGGAGGTTGCTCGCGTGCCTCTCGCCGGCAATCCTTATCCGCGGGAGACACGCGCGGACTTCTCGCGGGAGCAACGATGAATTTCCACGGCAGTCCACCGAATGCCGAGGATTCCCTCTTTGTCGCCAGGATTGTTTCCAAGATGCACTTAGAGGCGTGACTCGCGCCGGGATCTCGGGTCTGATCGCGTGCCCGCCGCCGCCCCCGCAGCTCCTCGCCGAGAACGAGAACCGTAACATCTTCCGACGGCAGCTGTATTATTCCAAAGGAGACTCGACCGGCCGCATTCTCTTCCGAGATTTCTCTATCCTCCGCCGCTCCTTTTCCCGAGGAATATCTCGTTCCACGGTGCCGGTAATACCTAGTGACCTAAATTCTCACCCCCTCCCAGGCGCGACGCACTTTGCGATACCGGAAAGCGTTGGAAACTCTCAAAAACTGAAGGTAAGTAATCAGACATTTTATTAAACATTCGTGTGAAAATGTGGTGCCACTGCTTTTTATTTTTATGCAATTATTGTTTATCCTTAAACTCTTTCAATGTCATCTTAGTTTTGTATTTGACCTGTTCGTTATTGTTATAAATGCATAAAATCCGCAGACTAGTAATTCATTTTCAAGACGTATTTCATGGAATACTATAATTTAATCGACGCCGTTACGCAAGTCTTAACTTCAACGTGGCAAAATTTGGCTGCTACCAAATGCTATCGGAGTAGTTAAATTTTATCGGCTATGATTATTGACGCCGCTGGTACGGTGCAGAATAAACGTAAATTCAACAAGTATACAGAGTGGCAATATTGTGTTAGGTCGTTAATTATTTGCACCTAATCATTAGTATATCATTAATTGTATAACATTCGTATTTCATAATTACATTTCTGTTTATAAATATTGTTTAGAATATGGTTGCACATAAATAAATGTCCATAAATGTATGAATTCAGTCGGAAAATATTGCATTTACCCCGAAATGACAAATCCATTTCGCATTGCAAAATTCACGATGTTCTTTTATTATGCATACGTAAAACCTATATGGTAGAATTCAATTAATGGATTAACTTAAATCGTTTAAAACTGTGCCTCGCGGCGTTTTTCCTTATAACCACGGAAATATGTATCGTCGTAAAGCAAAAGACGAGAAGAGTAACGACAAAAGTGTCAGCAGTACGAGTAACCGGAAGAAGAGAGCGGACGTTACTGGAATCAAAATTATCGAATATGTCCGGTGACGCTGCGCCGGTTCAGAAGAGCGCTAGTCCAAGATTACGAAGGATTTCCATATTACCTTCGCGTTCGTTTTTTCAACGACCGCAGGACGCAATCCGGATTAACATCGGAAAAATGAAGTACCGCGATGTTTCCATATTTGCCGAACGGAATGAACGGACCGGCGGGAGAAGATCGCCGCGCCGCCGTATCGTGACCGACAGCTTTAATTCCAATTCGCGGATAATTGCGCGCTAACGAGCAAAAACAGCTTTTGATCGAATAAAACGCGCTTCCTCCATACATCTATTCATCGGTCCGGCTTTTGTCAGTGTGGAAACAAAAAAGCACCCCGCCCCCGCTTGTTATAACGGCCGGATAGGTAAAAGGAGTGGAGAGGAGAGGAGAGGAAGAGGGGGATAGAGAAAAAACCGTCGAAGCCGACGCGTTCGTTCGCCGGCCGCGTTATTTTGCGCGGTTGAACGGAACCGTCGAACGCCCCGTCGCGGGCACAGAGGAAGAGCGAGCGACCTCTTCTTCCTTTGGTCTCATTATTTCCGAGCGTCGCCGGTGCCTCGAATTTTCTCCATTTCCTTTGTCAGGTCGCCGAGAATCGTTTACGCCGAGGAATCAACGTGCTCTCTTCCGTTCAAGTGGACTCGACGTCGCCGCCGTCGTTGTTCCCGATGCGAAGCGCGTGACGAGTAGCGACAGACACGTGCTTCCGATTTGCCTCGACGGATGGCTCCAATTAACGGGCCGTCCTATCGAAATGCCCAAGATCGTCGCTCGTGTCCCGAGGACTGGAGGAACCCACGTGCGGCGCAGCTCGGTGCAAGTCGGCCGAAGGAGGAGCACGTGCTCGCGCGAGCTCGACCGATCCCGCGAAAGGAAGCGATGTGTTCCTCGATATAATGGCCCGCTCGAGTGTATTTGAAATGCACTGGCTCATCAGAATAACTAAACAATAGACGCCAGCTGGAGGAGGATGGAATGAACGAGGAGGGTCTCTCCTGGCTGCTCCTCGCCCCCCGTGACCACCCTTTACGGGTTCGGCCGCACGCTACCCTCTGCCGGAGGTACTCGACGACTCTCCCTCTTTGGATGTACTCGGCGATGCCGCTGTAGCAGTGGAAAAGGGCCCGCCGTGCGAGAAAGAGAGAGAGAGAGAGGAGGAGAGAGATGGGTACAGACAGTGGGAGAGCGAGAGAGAGAGAGAGTCTGCTCTGTGCAGACGGCCGAGCGTCGCACACACTCGCCGGATGCGGCACGCATACGGATGTTTGCGCGACTGTGCTCGTCGCCCCTTCCCACCGGCAAGTTGTACGTGATACGCTGAGTGGCCTAACCTTAGTCAACCCTCGACGTCATCGGCGAGAGCCCCTGAAGCTGTACACTTCTGTTTCTCTGTTGGCTGTTCGAGAGACGCGGGACACAGCCGTCCATCGACCATCTGCGTAATGCTTTGCGTCAACATCCCTCGGAAACTCAGCCCGCCGAACCCCGGCTCCGCTCCTCGTTCCCAGCCTCTAACGACCGGCCTCTTCTTCACGATTCTTCTTTAAGCGTGCTCGAATGACCACTCCGCTTCCGACCTTTTAGGTCTGGCTGCGATTCCACGCGAGAGTCGCGTTATTAATGGCTCGTGATCAAAGTTTTCGTGCCACTCTTCCTCCAGGACACGATGCTTCTGCCGCTTCTTCTTCCTCTTCCTCTTTCTCCTCTACTTTCTCATCTGCTCTCTCCTCTGCTCTCTCCGTCCCCTGTGCACAGTCACGCGAGCCTACCTCCAACTTTCCGGCCCTCGATGCCACTCGTTTGTGGCTGCCGCATGGCGGCCGAAGATTCGAGAGCCGAACGCGAGACAATTTTCACTTACAGGGAAAATGAGATCCCGAACGATTCAACTTTTCTGCAAGATTGCGGGTTTCTGAAGACGGTGTTTTTTTTTTGGTTCCGTGGGGTGAAATCATCCCTTGAGAATTACCCTTGTAATTTTACGATTAAATGGACGTACTTTGTGCCTGGACTATATTTTACTCTGATGAAGTGTACGTGTTTACACTCGACGTTGCTGTATGAGTTTGTTCACGAAGCACGGTATTGTCTCGTTTGTTTCGCCTAATTGCATCTAGATGGTGCGATTAGTATGGGTGAGAAGTATCTCCATTTCAACAGTAACTTCGTGTTTCTGGTATTTCCGTGATTTTTTCGGAATCTTGGTAAAACATACGAAGATGATCGTGGACGTAATTTATGAGTAAATTACACCATGTAGGAAATGGATACTAGTCAATGATTAAACAAATTATTCCAAATAATAACAATTGGATGAAATGACAAAAGAAATAAAAGAAATCGCGTTTTTCAAATTTTTTATTTGTGCAGGCATGGAATTTATGAACGTATTTTCAATAAAATGACAATAATGCATAACGCATATCTTTGTAGTTTTTCTAACATTAAAAATTTCCTTATTAAAATTAATTTGTCGAACATTTTGTTAAAGTTATTTTTTGTTATATACTCGGATAAAAAAAATGAAAAACGAGATTATTTCATTCTTTCTGTCACTCTCCACAATTGCAATTTATGCAACAATTTTTCTGCGCATTGTCTAGTTGGCCTGTCACATCTCCAAAAATTGCAGCTATTCTGATTTAATTTTAAAAGAATCGTTCCCCTTTGAAAAGTGTATTTATTCACGACAGTATTTTTAATTGGTAAAATAAACATACATTCATCTATGACAATGGGGAGATCTTTCCTCAAATTGCATCTAAAAGACTGCATCACTAGCGTTATATCACTAGTGTTATATCTTCATTCGCATTCAAACGACTACAAATTTTCCACATGGTAATTTCTAATATTTTGCAAGATTTAATGATTGTTGACAATTTATTCTTCAAAAATCAATGAAAATGACCCTATAAAATAATTGAAATACTGTTAGGTAGACTCGAAGAACATTATTTGGAACGACGCGTTGCTTAACACATTCTCGCTAAAGACCTACAATCTAATCAAAGCATTTGTCATTAAAAAGGCAAAATTACAGTTAATCTATATCCATCGATCACTAAAACAAGCCGGTACCCGCGAGCACGGTGACGAATTTGAAAATTAAACATTAATCCGAACAAGCTGAAAAACGGGATGGAACGGCTCCCGGTGAAATATGAATGATCGCTAGGATCGAGCCCGGTGATTTGTAGATTTTTCTGTTCCTTCGTGTGTGCGAGTGGTTTTTTTCGTCGGCGAGCGTGGCTATCGTCGCGCCGTGTAAATTTATGTAATCGCCGGTGCCGGTTTCGCCACGCGCGGCCAATGATTTCGCGACTATTCTGGCTCGTGAATTTTCGACGAATTTGGCGGGGCGCCTGGTTGTTTTCGCGGGACACGGTGAGCAAGACTGGCTCGTCGAAACTGCGGGCCGAATGAAATCTTTCCCGGCAGATCGGTTCTCCCGCGAGCTTTTACATTTTTATGCGCCGGGGAGCAATGTATCAGACATACAAACGTTTTTACAGCCCGAGTTCTCCTTCTGCGCGCGGTTACGAGCGCTGGTTTATATCATCATAATATCGGTGTATCAGGTATGCTTGTTCATAAAAGTTAAGGAAACGGAACAAACACTAAACTGTCTAACGTGCACAGCGGCCTGCACCGTATAATACAGCCGGAACAAGGGCCATTCTTTTCGGAAAAAGAGCTACGTTTTTCCTGCCGGTTTTATTATGCGCCGCGGCACATTTTCGTCCACGTTTGTAACGATCATTGCGAGAAACTGCTTGGAACCAGCGACAGCGCCGCGGCGTTATTCATTTTTTCGGATCCCGGGAAACGAAAATCGCAGCCCCGATGAGAAAGAAACGATTCGACGCCGCCGAAAGGTATTTCGCGCAGAAATAGCCAATAATAAAGAGGCATACGTAGTTATTGTCCGAAATCGTTTGTTGGGAAACCTGTTAGCCCGTCGCAGTTTGAGAACGAATCTTATTTTACATTTTTCCTTTGTCCGCGGGCACAGAGACGCCCGCTTTTCAAGCACACCGCAGAAGTATACTTTGCTGCGCGCTCTCTTTTATCACTTATGAATGCCATTATTCGAACACAATGGCGAAAATATATTTACAGAAGCAAACAGAAAGGGGCAGCGTTCACTAATTACGCGAAAACGGGAGCGACGGATACGATATCCATTATAACTGGTCTGTTTCGTCAAAATAAACGCGTCTCGCGCAGTTCGCGCGAGTTTTCTATTTGTTGAAAAACGTTCGGCGCTCTGTGTTATTATCGGGCCATTTTTCAGTCGTAATATGAACATGTTCAGGGAACGGTCGTGCACCTGTCACGACCGCGATAAAAATGAAATGTACCACTCGTTACAATGTTTACTCAACCCAAGGACAATAAGTCATATCTTCCTGTGACATCTGTTTATATCTGCCGCCAAAAACGGGGGAACTGCGTGCAACAATAAATTCGATAGTACACAATACGCGTTTGCGTAGCTTTTTAACCCTGGAACTGGTGGGCCCTAAACGCGATTAATGTATATTGTTTTATACCAATGCCAAGATTGTTTAATCTTCCTATAATTTATATTATGATTTATGTAATTCGATAAAGAAATGTATGTATTTTTAATATCAGGAACTGTAAAAGAAAAATTCAGAAACCGGTCATTTTGACTGATTTGGTAGATCTGGTGTTAATGAATTAACCGCGGATTTTATGCATATATAGTGGAAATGAACAAATGAATAATGGAAAAGTCTGAAGACATATACTACATACATATGTAGCAGTAATATACTTTCTATTTACAAACAAATTTTTGTGATTCAATTCGTATATACGTTTTCTTCTCACGCATTCACTATACAATATTGTATTTTTAGAAAAATGTTACTGAAAACATATAATCTAATAAATTAATATGTACAATTCTGGCGAAAAATTTATCGTTTGCTGCATAAATAAAGAAATTTTGTCTGGGATGAAATATGACCCGGTTTCAGTTTTCGCTCCACCACTAAAGCTTTAGTTGTCCTACGCTTAATAATAGCAAGAACGGAACGATATTATACTCGAAACTCGAACGGTGGACTTTTCTGACGAAACTATAGCTCAGTATGCTTAGGATCATTTATCATTTCATTTATCACTTTCCTTCAAGACATTTCTGACGCATTTCTTCTACACAGATATGTTAGTCGCTCTACATACCCTTCCGAAACACGAGAAGACTTAAATTGTTTATCAAGTACACGATATTCGAACAACAATTGTTATTCCGGGTGAAGATTCTTTATGCGACAATTCTCATTTTGCCTAAAAATCCGCAGTCCAGTAATCAGTATTCAGTCGCTACACTCCGCCTTTCATCTTCCCGGAACAACTTTAATTCTCCAAACAAGTCCGGAGACCCGAATTTCGTCTCCGACATCGTAATCTCATCGCGAGCATCGCGGGCAAAGGTAGCCAAAAATTCAGATCCGCCAATCTCGAGTTGCTGCGTGGCCCAGGCCCGAAGCGAGCCGGCAGGAAAGCATAAAAAGTCAAGCCAGAACTTTTTTATCGAGCGAACGAAGTTATAAAAAAGCCAACCGACCGCACAAATTTCCCGTAGAAAAAAAAGAAAAACATTCCGCTGTTATCAACTCGAGCGAACGAACCGTCCGCGGAATGCACACATAATTCACCGGATGATTTAAACTGGCGGCGTTCTTTTATCTGCGCCGCGCGATGCGTACCAAAACGCACTCATAATTTCCCTTTTCCCGAGGGTTGACGAGAGAGACGAGCGGTCCCGAACGATCCCGCATAATGTCCGGGCCGTGTCGTTAACTCAACAAACGGGGCGCACTCGAAAACCGCGAGTGCTCATTCACCGTGCAAACGGGGAAAAAGATACACACGGTTATTGTATCGGCCGGTATTGTCTCCCGGGGGCATTGTCTCGATCCGTATCACCGCTCGGATTCACCGCCGGCAGAAGAGCATCTTAAAGAGTGGAACCCGGTTGACAAACTCAAAATTCTCGATCTTTCTTCTTCTATTTTTGAAGTTGCATCCATCCGAGGGTCGTTAGCAATCATAGTTACTTAGCGTATAGTAATTTGATACTATTCGGTTGGCGAATGAATTCGTAGAGTTTTTATTTTTTTTATAACGACTTGTGCATTAATTAGCAAAGTGAGTAAGCTGTTCGAAAGATCTCTTTCAGCTCTACGAAACTGTCATATTCGCTTCTTCGAATAATTTAATTTTTCGTGATTATTTAGACTTAGAAATGGAATATCCAGGAAGCAAAAATCAGCATTTTTGATGTCTGCTATTCTTCGAGGTCAAAAAGCTGCCGAAGCAACTCGGGACATCTGCAACGTGTACGGAGAGAGTTCATAGGCGGATCTACTGTACATAAATGGTTCGCAAAGTTGGAAAAAGGAAACTTTGACTTCAACGACACGCCTCGATGAAAAGCGAGGAATGGTAGATGTCAAAAATGCTGATTTTTGCCACCTGGATAGTCTATTTCTAAGGCTAAAAAATCATGAAAGATTAAATTATTCGAAAAAGGGAATATAACAGTTTTGTAGAGCTGACAGAGATCTTTCGAATAGCTACTTTGTTAATTAATGTACAAGTCGTTATTAACGCTCTACGAATTTATCCGCCAACCCAATAGATTCGTTGAATTTTCGCTTTTTCCGTGATTTTGCCAGTCCAGCGACGACAGAATTTCATGTAAAAACATCTTCGTCACAAGACTTTATTGATAATATAACAATTTTTTGTACCGTCTAAATGTTCAATGAAACTGTCGTAAAGTGTTGTAAAAGTTCAGCTTACACTTGTTCAGAAAAAAAATCTTCAAAATCACTGACACTTCAGCGAAGCAAGTTCTCCCCTTAAAAATCTCGTCCACTGGCAGCTCGTGACACGCGAGCAACGAAGCTGTTCAGCCTTGAACGGGAACGAGTTTCTGGCGTAGTGAAATACGATACCATCCCAACATTTGAAAAAGTAAAATTAATTCGTCTCGGTTTGGCAACAACAAATAGTAACTCGTTTAAACAGTGTTTAGTCAAAATTCTTTTATATAATGTATGCATATGCACGCATCTTGTTTAAATCAGTAAAAAGAAGGAATTTTAAAATAATGATGTTCCTATGATAATAAAATATTGTATATAACATGTAACATTATTAGAGTCGTTTATTTTTAATATAGCCTAAGTCCATTTTCCAAAAACATCGAGCTATTTCAATATTTACATTTCTACATTATATGTAATTTTATTTCGGCTTAGCCTCTAGAATGCAACAGTCCTTAGAAACGCGTGAACATTATAGTACCACGTTACTAGTTACTAACATTTCTAAATTTACTAAAACGCAAAATTTTCAAATATTTGGATTTTGAAATAAATGGACTCGGGCCACTTTATAATAAAGGACTCATTTAAATTCATGCTTGTATATGTTTCTTTATAATTATATTATCGTTATTTAGTTGCTTCGCAGAAGATGTAAGTACAGATTAGAATTAGAACCCATTTCCATGTACAATACAGTGATCTGCAGAAGCAGGCAAGAAACAATTATGCTCTTCGCCATCCGTAACCATTCACGATAAATGACATACAAAAGTAACACTTCATCGTTAATTCTAACCCACTCGTGTGTAGGAAATTAAGTATAATATACGATGTACCGTTTTCCTGAAGAACAAAGATAGCTTTCCTAAAGGGTATCGACAACGCAACGACAACGACGACGACCCGATTAACTTATTAAAAAGCGTCGCGGGGACAGGTATCTCTTGGAGTAATTGCCGACGCGCGCTCCGCTCGTTCGGTCGCTCGGCCGCGCGCGCGGTTCCAAGAGAAAAGCAGCGAATGGAGCAGTCCCCATTCCGGAATCCGCGGCTCATCCGGCGGTTTACAATCCTTTCTTTCAGCTGGGCGATGGGAAACGAGGCGGGGCGCGTGGTTGCTCCGCAAGAGGGAAAAACCGTGGAGGATGGGGCGGTTGGGAACGCGGGGAAACGATGGAGGAGGGAATCAGGCACACGTACGTGCTACCCACAGAGACAGGCAGAGGGTAAAAGGCGGTGGGACAGCAAGGGAAAAACTGCAGCGCGGGAAAGAGAACGGGCCGGGATGAAGACGGATAGACGGGCGCGCGAACGGGACGGAGGAACGGAGGAACGGAGGAACGGAGGAACGGAGGAACACAGGCTCCCTGCCTCTCGCTTGCCCGCTTGTCCGACAATGCAAACCAACTTTCTCATTTCAATGTATTGTTTCCATTGTTCGACCGTGCTGGCTGCGAGGGCTGTAGCCGGTGGTGGTAACGGGGATGGGTCGGGCCGGGACGCGGCCTCTCCTTTCCAGCGCCGATCGTCATCGCGAAACTTTCGCCCGCTGCGTCATGAACGCCGAGGATGGCCCGCCTCCCCCACCCCGTCGCCTCTCCCCCGACGAAGATTACGAACAGTTTCAGGAACGACCCGGCGCTACAACTATCGGGCTGATGCAGCCGGAGCCAAGAGGCAAGTTTTGCCGGAGACTCTTTCCAGAGAGTGCAAGGTCCTCGCGAAGTTTGTCCTCGGAATGTTTAGCCCAGTTGCGATGTCCTAACGAGTGCGCAAAAACCCGCAGGATAGGGAAACGATAATGCCGAATAATTTGCGAACACGTTGATAGCGTTTCTGTGTTTCGTTGCGAGAGACAGCTCTCCCTCCCTCTCTCTCTCTCTCTCTCTCTCTCTCTCTCTCTCTCTTTCTTTTTCCCACTCTCTCTTACTTTCTTTCTGTTTCGCGGTGGTTTCTGGCTCGCTTTCTAGATTATGCTTTCGGGCCAATTTTCTGTTTTAAAAAGAGACTTGAAATTGCTGTTTTACGAGAACGCGGACCTCTCCTTACGACCGGTGTTCTACAAAACAACTGCTCTTACGGGTGCAAGTTTATAGCCTGGAAAAAGCCAGGACTTTATCTCAACCGTAGACATAAACATTCGTCGAGGAGCGGGAGTAGGTAAAAGGAGAGATGCTTCTCCGGGGGTGGATCGTTGTCTTACACGCGGATTAAGTACCCCGGCCTTGTCTCGGGGAAACGAAAAAATCAAAGTACTCTTAAACGATCCGAATGTACAACGCGCACCGGGTTACGAGTGTGCACTTTCCAGTTGATTGCATCTATTACACGTGTGCCGCATACGTGAATGGAGCATGCAGTTTCGGAGCGGGTGATAGCAAACTATGGGGGTTGTAAGTCCCGTTACGTTTGCTCCGGATATTTGAAGATATCGGCTTTGTCGAAATTAACCGGGAGATTCGGTTGAGAAATATTTATTGGGACGTTAACAATGACAGAATCTGTCGTTTGACTCTTGTAAGATTTATTTTCTAATTACTAATAAAGATAGTATCTTTTTAATAGCAGTGACTATGCTACAGATTGCATGCATTTATACCAAAGGTGCTTAAGTGGATTACAAAAGAGTAAACGCAAGGAATAAATTCAACAATCCTGTAAATTTATTTTAAAATATTGAAAATGTTCAGAAAGAAAATAAATGTTTATTTAACTGCATTTTGTTGCAATTGAGATTTTTGTTTTGCATAAAAATCCGCAGTCCGTTAGTTACTACGATTTTATACATTTGTAACAAAAATGAGCAATGAGTTGGAACAGGAAACGGTGAGACTATTAAATAATTCAACATTTTCTCATCAATTATTTATAACTCGTTAAAATTATTGAAGAGAAGGAAAAATGTCTGTGCATTCCCTGTTTTATTGCAATCGATGCACAACATTTTTATTTTCCATAAAGACCCGCAGTCTATTAATCGCACACTCAAAATCGGTTCATACACTTTCGACTTATATTTGATATTTTATGAAGTGAGTTTTACTCTGACCCTGAAGTGTCACAATTTCTGCCGCAGATGAAAAGAACTTTATATCGACGTTTTTCAAACTAACCAGAACACGAAACCGTGACGCGAGAGCTACGTTCTCTTAGAACTAAATTGAGGAACGTATCTCAGGTACGTGGATAAAACTTCGAAGACGAATTCAGGATAGAAAAATGAAATTGGAAACGGAACGAGGTCATACGGAACATGTGTTGACTTTTCTTCTTCCATGTATCGAACCAGCCGCGGTCAAGAACTTAATATAAATTTAATCTCAGGCTGCACTAACAACCAGGCCTCGGGAAAAATAGGATTTTAAAACAGTAAATAGACCGTAACATATTTATACAATATATAAATATATAATGTATATTTATATAAGTAGTATAATATAAATATATAAACTACGCAATATCCATACGCAACAACTATTTCCAACAAAGTCAATTTGCCAAATTCTACATTACATGAAAACATAAAAGTATTAAAATTCTACTTACTATTTTAAAAAAATCT
Organism: Augochlorella aurata; assembly: GCA_028455555.1. Taxonomy (NCBI): domain Eukaryota; kingdom Metazoa; phylum Arthropoda; class Insecta; order Hymenoptera; family Halictidae; genus Augochlorella; species Augochlorella aurata. The sequence goes on along the minus strand of CM052164.1, from coordinate 4,758,447 downwards.
ATTTTCTCTGCTAAGAGTGCTGTAGTACAACGTCAAACAGAGATCAAGACTAAAAAGATCTGGGCGTTTTGCAAGAACCCTCGATTATCTGCATCGCGCGTGTCTCCACTTAGCCTCGCTTGGAACGATCGCGTTTGTAAGCTCAACAAGATGGAGATAGCGTGGAAGAAACATCTTCTTTCCGTTTCAACGGGATTAAAATTCCCGGTCGTTCCGAGTTCCAGGAGAGTATCCAGGATTACATTGCGACCGAGTCCATTTCGCGGCCGGACTTAATCAACCTGCGCCGCGTGCAGCGTGCGTGATAAGTGCACAAGTGCGCGTTACGGGCATTTAATGCCCAATCCCATCAACGGGAACGACTACATTACTCTAATTATTCTGGCAGGACTTCTTGGTGTTGCAGCGTCGAAGGGAAATCCCGGGATTTGTCGCGTGACGCAGAGCCACGCGGTGGCACGCGGCCCGCCGTTAATTAGTAGTAATTCGTTGTACTCCATTAGCGACGGCATCCACGGCCGGGATGAACGAGTGACTCATCATGCGCGCCGACGCCGACGCCGACACCAATGCTGGCGTCGGGACGATTCGCTGTCGCTATCTCCCCGATTTTATCTCCCTCCAGCCCCCATATCTCTCTCTTTCTCTCTCTCTCTTCCTTTCGCGCTATCTCTATCTCTCGTCTTACTGTCACTCACTTTTCCTCTGTCTCTCTAGGTTCATATCTCTCTCTCTCTCTCTCTCTCTCTCTTTCTCTCTCGCACACTCTCTTTCTTGATTACGCACTATTTCTCTCTCTCACACACCCTCTTTCTCGATTTCTCTCTCTCTCTCTCTCTCTCTCTCTCTCTCTCTCTCTCTCATTCAGGTTCTTTCTCCCAGACTCTCTCGATTTTTCTTCCTCTCCATCTTTCTCGGTTTCTCTCCAGCCCTTTCTTTCATATATATTTCAAACAAATAATAAATCATTTATTCTGTACACAGAATATAAAATATTCTTTATTTTACATAATAAATTGAGAACTCTTCTTTACGACAAAAGCAATTCAATTCTGTCTTTGTTCCCTCAAGCCTTCTGTTACTTTGTTCATTCGAAAAGGCATCACGTAGGTCTTGGATTTAATAATATTAATTAGTGGCAACACAGGGCGATAGGCAAGAACGCGAGTGAATTTATTTTGCGATAACCAGAGGGTTGACAGTTTACAATTTAAATTAAAGAATATTGTATGTTTTGTCTAAGGAGTAAATAATTTATTTATTCGAAATGTATGTGTACAGAGAAATAGAGAGAGAGAGAGAGAGAGAGAGAGAGAGGGAGAGAGAGAGAGAAAGCTAGGACAGAGAAAAACAGGAACTGAGAGCGAGAAAAAGGGATTAACTGACAATGAAACAGAAAGACGAAGGTAGAGATAGTCAATGATAGAATGAGAATTATGTACAGGGTGTCCCATTTGAAGTAACGCACAAAATTATCTCCTAAACTATAATTCGTTTCAAATAATATACTAAATGAAACCTACCCTGTTTCGAGACTAATTCACCATGAAATGCAGTATCTGCTTACCTAAAAAATTATACAGTACCATTAAAGAAGGTCAAAGTAATTTTAAAACCTCGGATACATGTTCACCCAGCAAAAATTTGCAATTATTATAGATTGTTTCCCTCAAAACAGAGTACGTTTCATTTGACACATTTTTTGAAACGAATTATAGTTTACGAAACAATTGAGTGTATTACTTCAAATGAGCACCCTGTACATGCATACACAGTAGCCAGTAACAGGTTGGTACAACCTGGAGGGAGGCGATTCTGCATACAAAAATAATACAAAAATGTAGAATGATATTTTTTTATTACTCCGTTCTCGAGAAAAATTAGGTTGAGAAAATAATACTATTAAATAGAAATCAAGTGGCGCGTCTGGCTATGGCATATCAATTCTACTTCTCGTATTGCTACAAGTCCCGCAACTTGGCGCATCTTCCAACTCAGTTTTCTTGAAAACGCAGCTTAAGAGAAGAAAATGTTAATCTCATTGTGTGACTTATTTTTGCGTGTAGAATGCACCCCCTTCCAGTTGCACCATCAGTTACTGACCACCCTCTATATATTTATAGACATCTCTCTCTCTCTCTTCCTCTCTCTCTCTCTCTCTCTCTCTCTCTCTCTTTCTCTCTCTCTCTCTCTCTCTCGCTTTGACCGACCAATGATGCCATGTTTAATGGTCTGCACTTCGTTCAGCTCACTCAATGGTATACGAATTAATTTTATTGCAATTGCTTGTCCGGCGGAATAATAAAATCTGGACTGCAATGGAACGCGGTCCATCGCTGTCCCAATTTTTCCCACGCTCTCGATTCCGCCGGGAATTATCCCGATACTCGAACTTTCCATTTCGATCGCAACACGAAGCGCCTCCGCTGTTTATCGCATACGTAGCCTGTTTAAAAACGGAGAGTTCAAGCTCCGGATGTCGGCATAGATTTGCAATTTTGCCCGCGTAATTAGTCGAATGTTTCAGCCCGTTATCGTGCAACGTTGCACTCGCCGATGCTAAAGTATTTTTCCTGGTTAATTTGTCGATCCCTCGAATCGTAATGCTACGGGCGCGCAGTAGTCAATTTGTCCGACAACATGGGAAAAATTTATGACAAAGTTTCCTGTTTATAGTACGTGATACTGCGGACTTTTATGCGAAGTCAAAATTATTTGCATCGATTGCACAGAATAAAAACCAAGCAGCGAATTCGTTCTTCTTTGAATCATCTTGATAGATTGGAAATAGTATATTAGCGTTTTAACTTTTAATTTTTACACTATTTTAAAGCGTAATTATTCAATTTTAAATACATCAAATACGGAGTCTAATAATTACGGCAACTGTGTCGTTTGTGAATATTCTCGAAATCTTGAACACCGTGGAATATGCCAGCTTGTAAAGGCTAACACTACTTGAAACTCGAAGCTGTTGTATAGAATAGATTAGGTTCCGCCCGAGTGTATCTGGCAAATTATTAAATGCTCACACTTATACCGGAGACTGTTTAACACGTTAAGTGACGAATATCAACATCAAAAATTCTCGTAATATCAAAGCCATTTTATTAATGAAACTAGAAAGTTGAAATTTATCATAGTGAATGTTCGCTTTCACGTTCTAAACATCGTAGCAATATTCACTTTCTTTAATATATATGACGATGAAAATGAATTTCAAGACTAGTTAAAATGTTGAGGTTATGTTCGCTCACCATTAAGAAATACAAATATTTGCAAATATAATATTTCTCTCAACTGTATTACGTATGCTTCATTTCAAGTATTAATTTATTTCTGGATTAAATGAAATAGCAGTCGAAATGCTTAATTGATTTTGCAAATATATAATAAGTATTTAAAATATATATTTTACAATGTGCGGCCTGAAATACTTTATTGAAATAAATCATTTCTTTATTGCTCGTGAATGGAATGGAACACTTGAATATTATTTTGATGAAAGTTTGCCGACCGAGTATGTCTGGACATTTGCGTTTGCATTTGAGATATGTATTATTTGAAATATGTACATTGTTAAAAGCAAACATGTGTCAAGTCTTCCAATTACATTAATTAATTAAGGGAAAGCTTATTTTTCAGAACAATAGTCGTTTGTACGTTCTCTACAGCTTTATTTCCTCTCATTTGCTAATTTATTTTCTATAAATATTAATCGCGAGAAATAGAATTTCAAATAATTAATAAAAATTTGGACACACAGAGTATTATTTGATATAATTACCTCCGGTGCTAAAGAAATACTATTTCAATTAATACTTTCCTTTACCACAAATAAATATTTTAAATACATATAATTATCTGTATGCCGTCAAATAAATCTTGAAATATTATTTTCCAGAAAAAAGGTTATTTCATCAACTATCTCCAACACATTTTCAAGTATTTTTCTCCGAGCACTCGAGATAGAACTAAATTCCGCACTCGGAACGATACCATTTCAAGTACAAACTACCTTCCGATTTCCTATTCTACCAGCAAAATCGGAGACATTCTAGACTTTAATTGTATACATCGTTGATACGTGCACACGTAAAAAGACCGTTCACATCCCCATTTTGTCCGGCAATCGATCCGATATCTACCGACGGAAACAGTTTCGCAAGCTAAACCGAAAACGGACCGAGCAGAAAGTCACGGCATCCGGGGCATTAAACGAGACAGTCCAGAGTAACGAGATCCATTTTACCTTCCATAATACAATGCTCGACCGGGATAACCCACTTTGTACCCGGATCGTGCAAGACGTTAACGTGGAACCGAATCCGATCTATTGAAGACGATCGCGTGTCGCGTCACAGAGACGACGCGGCTGTTCGCCGACAGGTCAATAACACAAACTGTATCAAGTTCCCGGAGATTAATATCCAGGAAGACAGCGGTTACTGCCAGTCTGTCCAGAGAACTGTGTCGCGCTCGAAAATACGATTGCTGCGTCCGCCATCTTGTCGGACGCATTACCGTCTTAACGATCGGCCGGACCGGCGAGCCCGCGGAATCGCGGAACGGCGAAACCGAATCACGGCGAGGTATAACCGGAGCAGCGCTGGAAATCGGTCGCACGCAACTCGTTGCTCGCCGCCTGTGAAGGAATTTCAATTGCTAATGAAATTACAGGAACGCGCGGAACGGGAATCCGTCCGGCCGTGGGGGATTCGTGACATCGTGTCGCGCGACCAACGACGAGAAACACGGGGACGTGTATCGCGCGCTGCGATGTGTTTGCGGTCCCGTTGTTTTGCCGACGGGAATCGATTTCGATCGTCCACCGGCAAAAACCGTCAACGATAGTCGCAGCGAGCTTTAGCCGCACCGATGGACCGCGATCCGCGTTCGTTGCAGGCCCCTTCGCGTTCCTGGCTCTGCGATATCGATACCTCGCTCCACGAGATTCCACCGCCAGGAGTCTCTGAAACCGTGGATTTCATTTACTCGGTTGGCGGCTGATGCAGAATGCAACAATCAAAACTACTCTATTCGTTTTCTACTTTTTTTTCGAACTTTGCATTGTATTTATATAAATCGGACACCCCTAGGTTTATTTATTTATTTCACCCTCTGTCATAGAGGAAAAAATAAAAAGAGAAACGTTTTATGTAGCCGTCGCACGAATACAATAAAAAAACAATGATTGAATACATATTCATTGAACAATAACTGAATATTTATATTCAATTGTTTTTTGATTGTACTCGTGCTATGTAGAATCTCTTTCTTATTATTTCACTTTCTGTAACCAAGTGTTAAATAAATAAGTAAGTAAATAAACAAATATATGTATTTATTTATTTGTTCACTTGTTTGTTTATTGATTCATGTACCAAAAATATTGAAAATTATACAAAAATTATGCAGTATACAGAAATGATACATTATAGGGAAATTATATAACATATTATAAAGAAATTATAAATCCGTATAAAAACGAACAGGCTAGAATCCGTGAAATGTCCTGTGATTAAAATATTCTCGAACGCAAACAATTGCTGCACGAATAACGATCATTATAATTCCATTACAGTAGCAGCTTTCATGGGATTTAATTAGCAGCCGTACACTCCTAAAACGATGTTTCGACTGCGGCGCAACGGTTTTGCTCGACTAGTTGAGAAACGAGGGGGAGGGTGAATCTTGATCTTCTGTTTCACGGAGCTACTCGAAGTGGCCAAGTTCTTTCCCCCTTTGTTCGGGATTGAATTAAAACTGTGTTCGCCGCGACGGCCATTCCGGTAGGACCCGTTGTTTATCCATTGGCGAAACAATGAAGGGACAAGGGAGCCCGAGGAACGTTGGAAATATTCATTGTTCCCCTCGTTTGAAGCGGGCAAACACTGTATATATATACATCGGATCAACGAGATAAGCATCGTCCAGAATAGGGGACAGCTCCATAGAACTTGGACGGAGGGAGAAAAAAAACAAGATTCTGTCCAGCGGAAATCCGGTTCGTTCGCGTATGATATATAACCGTGAAACGGGGATTTTTAACGTGGGAAATTTTAAATGGGATTTAAAACCGGTGAAAGAGCCATTGGACAATCGTAAGTACTCCGTAATCCTCCTCTGTAAGAGAAGTCAAGGAAAATCGGATTTTTAGATCGTACCTTCCCGCTCGAGTGCATGTAATCACTGGATGAGCTTTTATTAAAATTATGCTATCGTAGAAATACATTCGTAGGAAAATTAAATGTAATACGCCACACACACCGTTCGAGAAAGGTATTAAACTATCTTTTACCGAGGAACAAACCTTTTTGTGGTAGAAAAATTGCGCGTCCGATCGTACGAAAAACTTTGACATAAATTCTTATAAATTAATTTTGCAAAATTCAAATAGAAGTGGAGTTCGTTCATCAGTTAATTTTGCTAAAATTCTGATTTTACTATAGACAATCGAATCACTCGACAACAAAATTAAAGCATCATTTTGGTCGAAACATTATCGATCTTTGAACAACTGTAATTCCGTTAAATGCTATCATAAAATTATGATCTTCATCAAAGATTAAAGCTTGAAATCTCTACTTTACGACGTCATATTCTAATTTTTAATATTATGCATTTTCTTGAGTACAGAATCCCAAATCTGGAGCATGTTCGTTATACCGAAAAAGCGCAAAATTTAACGCCCGCTATGGACTTGGAATAATTTTTTTCGAGCATGTCGTTTAGAGCATCGTAAAGTTCGGACTTTTCTCTTTAATTTGAGGGCCGAATTAAGTCGCTACGATTTTTTCTCGCAAAGTTACGGTACTTTAAATGATAAATGTGCCGCTGGCATTAGAATATCCCAAGAGGTTGCATGGTCAGACTTGTACCTCATGTGTATGTGTTTCGTGAGTTTGTAATGTATGTCCAGTGTAAGTTCAGTGTAAAGTGAGTATATTATCCAAGTGCGCGTTGTCTAAATGTGTTGAGTTTATTACATTCAACACTAAACCTAACGAGGCACAAACGCGACTACTGTATATTGCTGTACAACAATGACAGGTCTGGCTTTATTTAATCTTCACGCGCTATCTATTACATAACCTTCAATAAAGAGGTATATCTAAAAATTTCCGATAACAACACTTTTATAACTTCAATAATTGTAAAAGCAAGACTCGGAAAATAGTCGACTGTTTTAGTAGTTCTAGTGTTAAACAAATTGCAGTTAAAATAGTGATCATTTTATGTCTGCTTTTAACCGAGTTACAGCTGCAAGTTACAGCTGCGAGTTACAGCTGCAAAAATTAATGGTGCAAAGTATTATATAATAGAAATTTTGATTCGGCGTTGGACGCGAGAAATTCCCGTATTAAAATTCATCAAAATTAGAATAGGCGCCTGTATTTAGTATTGTCCGTTTTTCGAGAAAGGAAGAGAACGAGAGAGAGCGAGAGAAAGAAGGTTTCAGCTGGCTGAAAATCCATCGCATATTAAAAATCGGAAGTATTCAAAAAATGAGAATCCTGATCCGGCGTCGGACGCGAGAAATTCCCGTATTAAAATACATGAAAATAATAATAGGCACCTATATTTAGTATTGTCCGTTTTTTAGAAAGGGAGAGGACCAGAGAGAGAAAGAGAGAGAGAGGGGGGGGGAGGTTTTCATCCGGCTAAAAACGCGCCGTCCCAGAGTTTCAAACGATCTATTGCAGTCCATAGATCGGATTTAATTGCGTGCGGATCGCATCCAACAAGTCTTTGGAGGGTAAGCGTGAATTAATCGTCGAACAGTTCTCCATGCAGCACAGTTTTCCGGCACACGTGGGAGTTTTCGAGTCCCACGAGCGGGACTATTCACTGCGAGCGCCGCGCCCCGCCTGGGGTAAAGAAGTCGAGTAATTGAAAGGCGAAATCATCGATTCCGGTTAATGCTGTTTCGCCGCGCGTTCAACTCGACCCGTTCTCGTCCGCTGGCACGCTTTTGTGCGCCGGCAAAAAATTCAGACTGCATAATAAATCGAGCCGAACGCACCGCTGGATCGACTTACCGTGGCGAGCGGAATATATGTCCGAAACAGTGCAACGGACCCGGCCGAAATCGCCCGTAAAATGAATTCTATAAACGCGACCGTTAAACGTTGGGAAATATTTCACGAAATCAGTGAAGCGTTCGCGGAATTTTCCAAGACACCCTCGGACCAACGCACTTCGGCAATCAGTATGCATTAATAACACCGAAAGTATCGAGAATAAGCCATTGTATCGTACGCAGCCGTGTTCGCCAATCGTTTCACGGAAATCGAACTTGTGAGCGGTGAAAACCGAAATTACCAAGTTAGTTATCTAGTTGTTGGTGCACGCGGTTACTCAGATTTCGGCAAAATGTTATTCGGATAAGAGATTAAGACGGATGAATTAAATTGTATTCGCGCGCCGTCGAATAAATGTCCAACCGAATACAAAATGTAGTAAAAATTTATTCAGATACGATTTTATTCAAATAAGAATTCATTAGAGTAAGAATTCATTCGAATATAAATTCATTCGAATATAAATTTGAATAAGAATTTATACGTACTGCAATTCATATGGAAAATAATCGATTTGAATAAAAATGATAGGATATTAAGCATTTTTTTCATAGTCTGTCGATTTATTTCTCCCGTATTCTTCGTCACAAATGTCGCAAAGTTTTGTACTTCACTAAAAGTCTCCTTTTGTACATTTGTTGGTCGAAGCTCGCGATGACAATTAGTTAACTATCGCAATGGGGCTCCGTAAGGCTGCATCTATAAAACAATAAATGCGCTACACACTCTGCCCCTTTAACCCCTTGCACTACGATTTCTTTCACGTTGTGTTGATTAGTACTTATTCGCCCTTAATAATTTCCCTAATGGGGCCAGGCAATTTTTGTTTCTTGTATTGTCTTTATCTAATTTCGTTTCTAGACTTCGATAACAGAAGAATGCAATCTCATTTCGACTTAAAAGAAATTAATAATATTCATATTTAGTAGATCTTGCACGAGATCTGTATGACGAGTCTGACTCGTTATTATAGTGCAAGGGGTTAAACCACGCAGCTTTTGTACTGGAAAATTTGTTGCTCAATGCATAGTTTGAAAGTTGGAAGGTGCACAAGTTGCGTGGACCACCCTGTATATTCGCGAACAAACTGTTCCACTGTTAAAATTAACGTCCTCGTTAAACGATTAAAGTTTAAACTGTTAAAGATATCCGCGAACGCTTGAACAACGAACTTTTAAGCTGGCAAGCTCGTGTAACGTAATGGGGACGTGTCAGCGATTCCCATCGGCCGAAAGCTCCACGATCCACTACTAATTATTTCGTACGCGATCAGCATGATTTCTAGCTGGCCGGCTTATCGGTGTGCTTTCGCGTGATCGCGGGCCGAATCTGTTTACGATATTGGCTCGATTAGAAAGGATGATACTGTGGCTATTCATGACTGAAGGAGGATCCGGGCTGGAAACAGTGTTTACTGCTCCCACCGGATGTTCAATAATGTGCTGGCGACTTGAAGCGGATCGATTCAGAGTTTCAAACACGTGCACCGAGTCTTTCAGCGAAAACTTATGCTGCCACATCCGATGTTTCGGGCTGTACTCGGCGAGAAAAGTACCGCGGAAGACTCGGCGAGGGAAAAATAATTCCTTCCTGATGTACGTCTCCGAAAGTAAGTTGTACATTTTGTATACTCCATGATGTACAGTGGAGTTCTTGTAGATTTATATTATAATATACAACTTATATGTTTTACATACTTATATATATATTTTATTTTGTATATTTTATTTTATACATTTTATTTTATACATTTTATTTTATACATTCTATTTTATACATTTTATTTTATACATTTTATTTTATATATTCTATTTTATACATTTTATTTTGTTTTTTTTATTGTATGCAGCTTATTTTATATATTTTATTTCTTATTAATAAATTGCATTACTATATTAGCCGTGGTTAATTCCTAAATTGTATTCCTCGTTTTTATTACTTCATATTAGGTATAGTTGAATAACCAGTATTTTACTGTATTTTATCACAATGTAAAAAAGTGTGAAATTTGAGTGACAGAATTATTTGCTCAGATTCGCTAATCTATCGCATCTTCCTAATTTAATTACTATCCACAAAACGTAAGAATGTTGAACATCAAATTATCTCCATAATTCGATTGAATAAATGACTTTAATTGTGTGAAATTTTAAGTTTGCTGGCCCGGCAGCCAAACTATCAAACAAGTTTATGACACGTAAATGTAAATTTCCGAAGGCGTTCTCACCGACTGCTTTTCCCAGACTCCATTTTCTAAAAACATGGAGTCTGGGAAAAAAACGAAACGCTTTTAATCAGTTAAACGTCTAAACCTATACAAAGCGTATGCAACGTTTCCTGTAAAACATCGTCGAACTCTCTCAGATTCGAGTTCGCGAGCAGCACGCTTTGCCGGCGTTAAAAGAACACCGCAGCTGGTTAAAAGGGCACAGGAAAATCGGCAAACATCAGACACGTTCTGTGATAATTCGAGTGACCACGGCCGGGCGGAAGAGTTCCTGACGTAATCCCTAATGGGTCGCAACCTCGTAGGACCAACTCGCGGCAAGGAATCATAAACGACGCGGCCGTTGCAAAAGTATTCCATTAAAGGCGGTAACAACTGCGCAACGAACGCTTGAAAGCATCATTATTCTCCCGTAAAAACCACATACCGCCGGCTTTCCTCGGCCACGAGTTCGCCGACCGCAGGCGAAATGACATTTGCGGCGGTTTATAGTGCGCGCGCCGCGGAAATTCGTCGAGGTCTAGATTTTAATTGGAAGAACGGCGATCGGACGACGCACAGTTGTCGAATCTTCGAAAGAGTGCGGCAAAGGTCAATGATACTTGAAATATTATTTTTATTAGCGAATAATATGATTAAACGAGCCGTTTATTTGGAAGTGTCCATTTTCCAAAGACATCGAGCTTAGAAACGTAAATATTAAAATTAATATTTACATTATCCCAAAATTATATTATTTAACTTAATGAGGAATTCCTGAGGTGATTTGAAGGAACTTTTTCCTTAGCGAAAATGCAATGCGCGGCTTTATTTACGAGTTATTAAAGAAAAACAGTGACCAATGAGAGGCGAGCTTGGTTGGCGCGAGGAGGCGGAGCGGTCAAAGCCTAGTTCCGCTTATCGGCCGCTAGTTATGCTAGTCGAGCCCGTCTCTCATTGGTCAGTGTTTTTCGTTAATAACTTGTAAACAAAGCCACGGATTGCATTTTCGCTAAGGAGAGAGTTTTTCAAATGACCTCAGGAACCCGGAAGTAACATAATTTTGGGACTCCCTGTACAACTCAATAATCCTGGGAAACACCATGCTACCATGTTATCATGTTACCATAAAAGCATTATACTACCATGTTATCAGTGACCAATATTTTTAAATTTATTAAATGCAAATCCTTAAATATCTGGATTTTAAAATAAATGGACTTAGGCCACTTTCACCTTGTCCTGCAATATCGTGTTACACTTGTTCCGAAGATTCGAACATGATTTATTAACGATGGACGTTATTCGCTTCAACATCGAAATGAATGCAACAAATATAAATAATTTGCCTTGCGTTGGAATTTGTCAGCGACAAATAAGTATTAACCAGATTGTCATGACCCCGGCGTACCTATGCAACTTTGAACAAGTCATCGTTAATACACGTTCATGTAATTATTTATAAATGCATATAATTCTCTTTGCCATGTTTCAATGTAAAATTACTTGCATTTACTATTTTGGAAGTATGCAATATTTACTGAAAGAATAACTGCCAGTAATTTCCAGTCCGTTTAACGGTTAATCAACTTAGCTGTGAAAGAAATCGCATTGAAAAGGGTTAATGAGACTCTCTCCAGCATCACGGTAAATTAACTCCTTGACAAATCTGACTTGTGTGGAGTATATTTAAATCCGACTAAAATTCAGTTCTCTTGTTAACAATATTTAAGCATTCGACTAAATGTGAATACACGATAGATAGAAACTTGTTTTCTCTTCCAAAAAATTATTACAATTATTGCAGTTATAAACAGAGAAGACAATAGCCAGATGAGTCAGATGAGAGAATTTAACAACGTGTTAACCGTGGGAAAATAGTCGGACAATCTTTATTAAATTTGCAAATTAAATAGGAATTATGTATATGTAATAATAAATAATTTGATAGACTAAATAAGTAATTTTGATAAAATAAGTAAGTAATTTTTATAGAAATTTCGACACACTGACGACTTTGGGAGTACGCATTTTATTCCAGAAGTGGCAAACATGTCATTTCATCATCTGCATAAAAATGATCTCCAAATCACTTGTATCACTTTCGCTTAATCTATGAATTGCGCCTACGACTAAGAAATGATTAAAAAGTACTTTAACAACACGATTGCAGTAGCACGCTTTAATCGTTCCGACTGCAACGCGAGCCAAATGCAACACAATGCGTCCGTGCATATACCTGCAGATAGAAAATCGAAATATACGATGACGACGGATTCCGCGAAAACAATTAAATTCGAGTCAAGAAGTTTTCTCAGCGAATGCGTATCATGCATCGTAGCAGCTTTCTGCTCGGAAATTGCATTTCGGCCAGCTTTATGGGAAAAGAGACTACGGCGAGACGCCGCTTTGTCCACGCATGAAAATTCGGTGGGAACGTTAATCCCGCGACCGGAAGAAAGTTTTCGGCTTTGGCGTTCGGCTCTTTTCATATGGCAGCGGTTCACACAGCGGAGCCACCCCCGGAGCCAATTTTCTGGCCGGCTGGTACGCTTGTATCGGAGTTAAACGACGTCCTGACCGTGCCGGCGTCGCGCCGCGCAGAAAAAACCGCGCGCGACCGCCACTCGAATATTTAAACGACCGCGACTGACATGAAAACCCGGGCTCTCCCAGGACTGATTCCCTGGACCCCATTTCGGGGCTGTGGCCAACCAGCCGAGCCGAGGGAAACGGCCGGGAACACGGCCGCGAACTTTCTCCAACACGGCCGGCTTAAACCCACTCGTTACGCCGCGCCGCACGCTGAAGCTCGCGCTCGCGGAAAACCCGCTCAAACTAATTCGTCTGCTCGACCACGAACGCCGCATTCATCCCCCTAACGTGTCCCCCGTCCCCGAAGAACCATCGCCTCTTCGCGATCCTGCGAACGAGATCATACGACGACGCGCGTTTTACGCCAAAAGCTATTTTTTCTCCTGGATAACATCGATTTTTTCGAAACGTGGCTGGATTGAAAGTCTCTCTCTCCGGAGTTTTGTTGTACCTTTGCTGGCCCTTTGGAACGGTTTATAATTGGGCACCTTGATTGACAGGTGGCGTAAGTCCAGCATTACGTAAAATTGATTTTCAACAATAATTATTTAGTGTTAGAAGTGCTTGTTTATTATGAGAGGCAATTTTATATAATAATTAAGGTGACTTGTTTCAACGTAATACAAAAATACAATTTTTTAAATTATATGGAGAAATATTGAGACATCGAAATATCTATATTTATATATGGATTCTTGTTTATTATGTTTATTTCTATTTATTTAACGTTATTTATTTCAGTATACATTAATAAAAAATTTAGCGAACATAATATTTCATTATTTTTGAGAACCAAATTATTATTCGGAAAATAAAACTTCAAATACTTTTTTCTTCAATCTTAATTATTTGGATGTGTTTCAGTGTTAAATTAAAGTCGCGATTTCTAATCTTGAATATTTTTTATTCCATTCTTAATCTAGCTATCAAACCACTTCAATCCTCTGTCCTAGCAGTGGCCAGGAACGAGAGCACGGAAAGGTGTGGCGGATTCAATTACCGAATATCTCGCCGAGAAATTATATCGAACGACCGAGCCATAAACAGTCACATTACCGCTGCTCTTCTTTCCACGTAGAGCGTTTCGGAACAGTATACGACGTTGCCACAGCGACTTCGACTCCTTCGAAACTGTGCCGCGTTGCACTCGAATACAAGAACCGCCGAGTTCCCCCGCGATAAGGTAACGCCATCGGTGATACCGTAACTTTTCTCCGAATTGATTTTAAAGGGTCGTTCGCTGGTTTCTCGGGAGAAACGTGGGACGCTTGCGATAAACGCCGTTTTCACCGGCTACACGTGCCGGCGAGAGCGCTCGTTTAAAGGCCGCACCATGAGCATGAGATGCGACGGTTCCTTCGAACGTTTCTAATACACCGTTCGTTGGGTCGATAATATCCTGGATTCTGTGATAAATTCATTAACGGTGGAAGGATCGGGATAGGCTAGCCGTGGAAGCGATGGCTTGTATATCTCTTAGGGTCAACGATTCGCGTGGAACGTCAGGTAACATCAGAGTTCGGCGAACAGTAATCTCATTATCATCAGCGTGAAATCGTTAATAATTAATTCCTCAATGGTTGTTAATGTATGAGTGAATAATTATTCATTAACGAACAACTCAAGCAATCGATGATTAATGAATGGCGTAAGTAATCAAAGTAAACGTAACCGTTGATCAATGAATCGTGATCAACGTGAAATCATTAATTATTAATTCATGAATGATTATTAATTTATGAATGATTATTAATTCGTGAATGATTATTAATTTATGAATTAGTCATTAATGAATATAATTATCCATTAATGAGTAACTCAAGCAATCAATGATTAATGAATGATGTAAGTAGTCGAAGTAAATATGATGGTAGTCATGATTAATACAGTCATGCAATGATTACTTTTCTTGATTGTGATTCACCGAAAACGTTGACATTATAACCTCTGTATAAACAAAAAATTTTTATAAAATGGGAGAAATTTCTAGTTGGACAGTTATTCTGTTTTGGAGAAATTAAAGTACTTTCAAATAAATTTACCATTTATTATTCCATTACTGGACGAAATATTCACGAGAAAAGAAGTACATAAAAATCACGATTTGCTTAATTATTTATCTTGCTTCCAGTTCCTTAAATAATGTTCAGTGAATTGAAAAATCCCATAATCATTTTATGTCATTTTAAATGTCTACTAAATAACTTATATTTAACCAAGTTTACGGTTAAAATTACGCTGAAATTCAAACCCCGGTGACAATGCGGAATAGGAAACTATATTAAATTCCCCATAAAATATCCCAGCACAATAACGATAATTGTTTCACTAACGAATCGTTATCGAATGTGATACCGGGCGGCTCTTTCACCGACCCTAATCGCATTACTTTTGCGCACCTTTCGCCAGTATTTTACTTCGCGGGAACGCGATCTGTTTGCCCTGTGCGGGATAAAACGGATGGATCAAAGTGCATTCAATAAAAACACGAGCGCGAAACAGGAGAATCGTTAAATCGAAGAATTACAACGCGATTTAGCGCGGCCCCTTGTAATGCGATAGAAAGTAATGCGATTACGGTCATACACGTCCCGCATAATTTCACGCCACGCGCCATTGATTGCCGGCGCGTTTCCGTAAATGAAATTCGACCCTGCCGTCCGCGGGTCCCGCCGACCGCGTGGCTGTCGTGATTGTAAATACCCACTTGAATTCAAAGACAAATTATTGGTGTCGATGCGTGACAATCGCGGTACTGAAACCGGATAACGTCCGTACCTAAGAGACCGTTCGCGCGATTTATCTGTGTATGTGACCATTGTTTAGTGCTGTTTAATGTGGGCCCGTATTTCGAACTTCTTTATTCGTTCATTCTTTACTCTTGATTCATTGTTTTAAATGGGGAACATTAATGGTCTGGG
>CM052164.1:4715247-4742541 GCA_028455555.1 Augochlorella aurata | reverse complement strand
GCACGAATACTGTTTTATATAACAATCAGCTGCAAGAAAAATGTTTATTCGAATACAGGTGTACCCTATCGAGAGCATACTATACCATATTGCCTCCAATGTTTTCATTGTCCCGATTTATGGGGCATAAATAGCACATAACCTAACAACATAGGAAAGAATAAAAGTGAAGATTAAAATGCAACATTATTATTATTCTGTCGACGCACCGACTGATTTTCAAATACGTCAGAGTACACTACGTTATCTAATAACATCGAACTATCGAACAGTAGTAATAGTATAGTATAACACTTTTAAGTAGTAATAAAATCGATGATAATCTTATACCCGGCGAAGAGCGTTCCATAATAGGTACTTTTGCCTTAACTGCTTTCGAAACTACTCGAGTCAGCGCGTTGTTATCGTAAACTCGGGGTTTGCTTAGAGGATGATTTAATCCAAAGTTTCGTTCCGCCGAATAAGAGTGCACCTGTCGGTTCGCGTAGATCCTGCGACGATGGATAAGCAGCGATGGCGCGGGATGGGAGAGTGCGCGAGGGTGGTCGGCGAGACGCGTCTGCCGCGAGGAGCGCGCGGGCGAGTGAAAAATCTCCTCGAAATTACGGGGCCATTTTGCAGGACCTGAAAAGGGGGAATAGATAAAAGCTGTTCAATCTAAAAGTTTCGCCGGTGCGCGCCGGGCCGCGCCAGTTTCCCCGGGAATCCTCGCGAGTATTTCGGCGCCGCGCCGGTTTGGTGATTAATTTAGCAGACTTCGCGGCGGAAAACTCTGCTCGGAACGTCGTAAGTCCTGAACTCGAGTGCTTTAACGATGATTTAGGGGAGCCGTCGCGCGAAATACAGACTCCGCGGGAGCGAGTCGGCGGAAACGAGCGACCCAAGGAATCGCCGGACCCGTCCGTCGATGCTAATGGGATAGAAAGTCCATTATGAAACGTCTACGGCTGCTGCCGGCTCTTTGAGACGCGGATTATCCCGGCGGACGGAGCGCCGCGAGACCAGCCCGTAATATCCCCAGATACTCGATAACTAGGAGACAGCTCGACAACTCGGCGAAAGTATATCGCGCGAGCCAGGAATCCTCGGGAAACGCGAAAAAGCTCCTCGGGCCGCCGGGCTGCTCGAGTTTCAACGCGGCCCGGCCGCCGGGCCAACTTTCCCTCGGATCATCGAAAACGCCTCGCAGTTCGACGAGTTTAATTCCCGGAAATTCAATATTTTTCTCGCCGACGAACAGACACGGGCGAAGACGAGGGACCGGGAAACTCACGGGTTCTCGCCGCCTCCTCTTCCTCGAGCCTCTGTTTCGATTACGTCGGAAAGCGAAGTTCGGCCGCGGGAAAATGAACGCTCGGCGAATTTATGAGGCGCAGGTGGACCGAACGACGTCAACCGAGCACCGGAACTCCTGCTACGACGATAGAGTTCCTGCCGGGGTGCAGAAATAAACGTCCGGGAAAGAGCAAGCAGCTCCGACGCCCCAACGAGTCGATGAAAACTATATCGGTGCTCAGTTTTGGCCGAGAGCTGCTGCGAATTGACGACGCGAAAGTGGGCTATTTGGCCACGATTAGCTTTTTCGAACAAAATATTGCCGCGTTATTTGTTGCCCGTAAGTATCGTCATATTATATCGTTAGAATAATGTATACGCGAGATCGTTAGGCCGTCGTTACAGCGGTATAATACTTGATCATAATATTATATACGCAACATAAATTCTTGCGTTTAATTACCCGATTCTCAGGGGACCGATGTCAACGCACAGGGTGGTTATTTTATCTTGCGTATTGAAATGTATTCGCTATTTTGATATAAAAATACGTCAGATAAAAATGTTATTATTCATATTATTTTTCTGTCGAGGTCATTTTTTCAAGACTCTCTCCCAAAATTCCCTAAAAGTCGTTTAAAAAGATGCCCTTCAACACCTAACCTTCAAATCATGGAAGAAAACATAAATTATAATAGTCTTGACGTGGAAATAAATAAAACTGTCCTGACACATTTGTTTTATCAGCGAAAGTAGCGAAGGTATTTCAAGATGTAGACTGACTAGATAAACATATTATTACTGTTATTATTACATCGCTAAACTCGTCTTAATTCCAATATTGTGAAACAAAAAGTACATTTTAACTATTACTTTTCTTATTTTATTCACATTTTAACTCGCGCCGAAAACCTGCGAAATGTTTTCCGCGCGTGAATTACGCGGAGCGATGTAAATAGTTATTTTATCGCGGAAAGCGCGGATACAGGTAAGTTGAAAAATTGCACTTTAGCCAACTTTTTCTACGGTCCGGGCCTCGCACGTCGCCGAAATAAACCATCGTTGTCTCCGAACCTGACAGGCCACTTTAAAGATGCGGCTGGATTTTCGGGGATCGATCCTGTACATTAGGCTAATGAAAAAGTATGTGGAAAGTTCCCTGATCCGCCCGGTGATCATTCGAAGCGCTTTGGAATGAACAACCGCGCGAGGCAACGTGTGTCTGCGGCGATGATGAAAATGATACTCCTCTGTAACCGGAACTGGAGAAAAATATTATTGGAGAAAGCAAGACTGTTATTTCATTCGGAGAATACTGAAAATGCTGTATCTTTTTACTGGCAGCTTTCTGGTACTTCTTTTACTAAAGCAACAATAATTTCGTCCATAATTCAACAAATTATTTGAATTAATGCAATATCATAATGCTTTCTAAAATTATTATTTAAAGGAAAATTGTCAAGCTTCTCTTACAACTGTGTTATTTTACAGGTATTCTAGAAATAAAATCATGGTTTTATTGAACGAGCAAAACGTTTTATTGAACGTTGCGAAAGTAATTTCGATTTTACGAGTACATATATAGCTTACAAAAGGACTAAAATTATTTTTACAATACTGCAATAGATTTGAAGTAGTATACTGAATGCATTGGTATCGTTAATTTAAGAAATAGCATCTGCAAGCCATCCGAAGTTAGTATAGCAACCGTGCAAGCTTATAAAAACGCGTAAAGCTTTTCACGCAGAAAATGTTCATTCACTGTGGAGTGTTCATTGATCGGACAGATCGGCCGGTGTCTCTTATCGAAACCGACTACGAAAGCATCGATTCTCCGAAAATTGGCATCCGGCGAAGCTGAGTGAGAAATCCGATAAAATGTTCACCCCGATCCCGCCATTTATCCAGCTGCTTCCGCCTGGTCTGTCCTCGGGAAGCAGCCAATTCGGGCAGCCCGGGTACAATAATTCTAACCAAACGTGCCGGAGGAGCACATTTAACGTCTTAATCCCTGACGTTCTTGAACTTCCGCGAGTAGGTCGCCAGGGGCTTAGAGTCGGACCCGCAGTGCAGTCGCGGAAACGCGAGCGTGTAATAACAGCCACGCGGAATATCTGTCCGCGTAAAATATCAGAGGGCCCTTAGAACCATCTGCTACGGGGAAAGAAGTTTAGTTTCGGAGATCCGAATGCTGCCGGAATGCAATCCAGATTACATTTTATACGAATGCAGTAGAGTCTCTAGACCAGGCTCTGCATAACAATGATTCCGGTTTGCATGGGACTCGTACGGATTGCAACGCAAATTGCGACGCAAAATGCCGCACGATATTAATGAGCCACGTATAATGACATAGTTACATACTTTACGGCTGTTTCGTTGCATCTTGACAGTATGAGGAACCCAGATGCGACGATGAGTTAATAGGGCATTGAGTATCGCGAAATAGTGAAGCTTGAGCATTGAATCGGAAGATTGTTTGTTGAAGAAAATGCTATGGGAATTCTTCGCTGTCTTCAATTGCATCGATATTTCGTACTAGACCTACCTAGCCAGTGAAAATGATTTCACATTTTGCATTTTAAG
This sequence comes from Augochlorella aurata, assembly GCA_028455555.1. NCBI lineage: Eukaryota > Metazoa > Arthropoda > Insecta > Hymenoptera > Halictidae > Augochlorella > Augochlorella aurata. Next base: position 4,738,680 of record CM052164.1, on the reverse strand, counting down.
ATTGTCGAAATTGTAAAGAGTATCTCGTGAGAGAAATGAATTCTAAATAAATTAAATTGTGCAATTCTTTTGAAGCGATACATGTAAGACATCTTTCGTCTAAGCCTGTCAAGGTTTAAAACATTTAAGACAAGGATGAAGACATTGTTTTATATATATTTCAATACTTCGTAATTTGTTTATCATTGCACTTCAACATTTTCTTGCGTAATAAATATAATATGAGATAATATAATTGTCAATTGCGTTTACCATTGCGCTGCAATATTTTTTTACATAGCAAAAATAATACCATTGTCGATTGCGTTTACCGTTGCACTTTAACATTTTCCTACGCAATAAGAATAATATCATTTTTAACACTAAATAGTAAAATCCTTTACCTACTAAAATTGAGTAACATGTTTCCCCTCGTATAAATAACAATACGACACTTATCTAAACTTCACGATGTTATTATCGCGCTGTACGATTGATCAAATAACATTTCCTCCAAAAGATTTTTTACAATTTCAACAATAACATTTGCAGATAAAAAATATGAAACCGATCGCCATAACCGGCACGGTACTTTTAGTATTAACCCATTCATCTCTATCATCCATGAAACAGCCAACGCACATGCCGAGTCCGCGGTCAATAGTTTCTTGGTGTTTCCCGCTTATCCGATCCCGATCCAGCCAGCCCGTTCGTCTCCCAATTAGCCTGCTTAATCAGCCTTCTACCGTGGTGTGATCGCAACTATCACGATTCTACCGTAGCAGAGAGGGTAGCCGGCATGAGAGTTCGGCGGTCCGTCGGATCTCGGCGGAGATTTCGCTGGCTCTGGATACCTTAACGATGATTTAATCCGAAGTTTATAAATACTGACTCGCAGGATAGTTCGGGGACTTAGAGAGAGACCGCAGTGCGGTTAACAGGATACAAGCAGATCCTCCGGTACGTCTGTATAGGGCTCGGGTCAACGTTGAAACTCCGATGAGTGTGGCTACGGGGGAATATAGAAACACTGGGAGAGCGAGCACGCGAGGACGGCGAGATGGAGGGCAACGTGTCGTGGAGGAGGACCGGAAGAGGTCTGCGGCGTTCTGCCGGGGATCAAGAGGAGAAGGGCCGGGGGAAGGGACGGGGAGACGAGAAGAGGAGACGAGAGGAGGAGAAGAGAAGAGGAGAAGAGAAGAGGATCCAGACGGAGAAGCGCGCGATTGAAACGGAGAAACGCGGAGGCGAGACGAAGACGGCCGAAACACTAACAGGGACACACCGGTACAAAGACCGAAATGCAAATACGTATTCTGTGTACTTAGGAAGCTGTAGCGCAAGCGAGCCTCATGCATAGAGATTGTACGGTGTCCGTGTAAAATCGACCCTCAACCACGCCGCCGTAGCGCCGCGCCGCGCCGCGTCGGGCCGGGCCGGGCCGCGCCGAGCTCGTTTCCGCCGACGGCCTCTTTCCGTCTGTCTCCGTCTGTCTCGCAGCTCGTCCAACCACTCGGCCACCCCCGCAACGCGTATATTTTCGGCCGGCGGGTTTGCGCACGAGACCGCACGCTGCAGCACCGAATTCACCGAACCGCCATCCTTTGTCCGACCTTTGATCCGACTCGCGTTTGAACAACAGACACGTCCGAGCCATTTTTGCACATTACCGTCTCGCAGGTTATGAGATGACCGACTCGATCGTCGGCTTCTCCAGGAACCAACCTGCTCCGGCAGGAGCAGAATGGACGCTCGTCGACCAGCCGGAACGAAACTCCCGTCCCGGAGAACGCTCGTCGACGGTAATTTACATTTAATTGCGGACCTCGACTCTCGCCGTGTGTTCCCTGATCGATTAAGTATCCCTTCATATTTCTCATGAATTATTCAACTGGGACGTTACACCGCTCCACATAGCGCCGCGAGATCATGCCCGATACACTGCACCATATCCCATAATTCGACCGGCGAGCTTTCCTCCGCGGGATCGGACGAGCTCGGTGATCCCGCCGGGTCTTCGCTAGCTTAAAAACGGGAGTAGGAATTTAAACTGGAATGATCGGGCTGATGAGGAACGTTGGCGAGATAAGGAGATTGCTCTAGGAAGTAGGATGTACACCTTTCAACACACGATCACTTTTTTCATGCTGGACCATATCACTTAAGTTTCGTTGGGATATTAGGCTAATTATTTTGAAAGCTGTGCTGTGTGTAACGTCCCAGTTAGTTACTTTTCATTATTAATCGGTCGGTTTACTCTTTTAACGCTAGATCTACGGAGCAATATAAGCAGCTGTTTTATTTTAATTTATAAAAGTAACAATGAAACATTTATTCTGATTTTTAACAAGTGTAATATTGCATTATTAAGTGTAAACCTAATGTTAGCAAAGCGAAAGCTTTGAAAAATATTAATCGCTTTTTTATAGGAATTTTCAAAAGATGGCGCGCTGTTTAGTTATACGTTACAATTGTAATTAGTTTACTGGACGATGAATAAACAAATTTAGGCGAAAATTACAATTAGTTGGAACAGCGTAAAGAATAAATAAATTTCTGATGCAGAGAAATGTTTGGTTAACATTTTTGGGAAAAACTGCGATTTTCGCTATCTTTAATTCTTTGTAACTCATAAAAACGTTATCATCTAGTAAACTAATCAGTTGAACATCTCGAAACGATTCAGCTCATTCAATATAATTTTGAAAAAGTTATTGCGTTTCGAAAGATGTCCGAATATCTACTATATTCCAAGCGTTGCTCGAGAGTGTGCAATTTCATTTCGCTGCGCGATCATTTCGGATTTCAAACGAGATAATTTCATAATTGACTTCTTACGCGATCAAATATTTATTCGAGCAGAAAATACCGAAAATATTTCATTCGTTTCGCCGTACTTTCTATAATATAAGACATTAACACGCACCCGGGCTCCGTGACCCTTTGTTATTCGAAAACCGGTGACGCTGTCAGATAATTTCACGGCGGAACGAACAGGAAATCATTGGCATACAACTCGGTCTCCTCGATTACCGGAGATTCTCGCGGGTTTAGTCATCTTCCGGTACTTTTTCCAGTTGTACTCGGGAATTGGTCGAAGAATTTAAAGAACGAGCGCAGCCGACGGTGGTAAATTCGACGGAGCGAGCGGAGTAAACGGGGGAAGTAACGATTTCGACAAATAACGCGGACGCGTTAATTAATTGAACATATTCATGATCTAGAATCTGGATAACTCGAATGGCCGGCGGAAAGCGGCGAGGAGATGAGAGAATGGGCGGAACAGGAACGGAGAAGAGCGTGGATTTTAAAATGCGTCGGGTTTCGTTGACGTTCAATTACTCTTTAAAGTTCGCCGGGCGAAACACGGGGTTGCGGAAGAAGGGAAAAAGACCGAGGCGGGCGGCCGCGAGCCTGTCATGATATCCGCAGCTTGCCTTTTGTAAGCTTCTATCTCGTTTACGCATCTGCTGCCGGGACCAGCTACGCTGCAGCGTCGTCATAATGACGGTATTCTTGTCTATCACGAGTAGACACGCTCCTCTAGCAAACAGAAAAGTCTATTTACTGAAACCCTGTTTTTCCCGCGCGCCTTCCGCCTCCGACATTCTCCTGCGCTTTCCGTGTTACGCTGCAATTTAGAACGGAGAAAATTCCTCGAAAATTAGACATTTGCATACGACGAATACTAACGAAGACGCTCGAACGCGACAACCGTGTTTCGAGGCATCGCAGGCGCCTCTGACTTCTCGCGGAATCGAGAACAACGAATCAGAGAAGAAAATCGTCTCGATAATTCGAACGCTCTTCGAAATGTAATTCGACTAGTTATTGCGTGCTCGTAGGAGACTGTTATCTGATCTAATGGTGCTCGAAGAAACCGCTAAATAAGCTCCGTAGGGCTGCGGGAAACAATTTTCTATTAACCCTGGAATGTCTTATAGGCGTGCTTCCCGGAGATCACAGAAGACACAAAGGAGCTGGAACTATTCGTGGAAGCATAGGGGACCGGCTCGAGGAACTCCAACCTCGGTGCGAAGAACATTAGACAGGTACTCGCTCATTAAGATATAGAAGTCTCTAACTATGCTTAGAAATTATCGCAACGATTGTAACGTCTATTTGTTCTATAGTTTATTAGACAGTCGTAATCGATTGGGGAAAATATCAAAGTTCAAGTACTGTCATTACAGTTACGGTCATTACCATTATGATTATTTTTATTATTATTACTATTATTATTATACAATCGCACTTGTGTCCACGCTATTGTTTCTGTAACGAAGTGGCTACTCCGGTCATACATCAAAGAAATGAAATAAATTATAAAACCATATCGGTGAAATTGTTGAATCGAACGACGAGCTTGGTAGCATATTTTAAAATTAATGAAATCGACGAGTAGGTTAAACGTCTGACCTCTTCAGAATTTTTTCTCAATTTCTAAGCCATTCTACTACTTCCTTACCCCCCTCTAACACTGCGATATTCTTTCTACACTCGAATGTGTCTTTTTCACCCCCTCGTAATCTTCCAACAGGTGCAGCAGCGATCCTCCGTCCCTCTGGCAAATCTTGCACATTCTCTGCTCACGTTGAATCGACAATAAAGTTGGTATCTTTCTCTCGGCACTTTAGGACTGGAAATATCAATGTATTATTTTCCAAGAGCCGCTCTAAATATTCGAAATTGTCCCTAAAAGGAGCGCGCGGCCCACGTTGTGAAATATTGATCTACCCAATTGAATATTCCGGACGCGAGGAGCGGCGCAATTTTCCCATGTTACAACTAGTAGAGAATCTGCCGGTCCTATTAGCGGCATTCCGGGATTAAAAAAATGCGGGCGTCTCATCTGCATACGTAATGTCGTAACACGCGGCGGTCGCGCGGGGTATTCCCCGTGTACGTCCGAAAATCCAAGACATCCGGCGGCGTTCACGATTTAAATGTACAAATGAGACGTCCCTGGGTAATATCCAGTGCACGGAGCGTAAAAAACGGGACACGGTTCTACGATGAATATAGAATCAGCGCGCGTGCGGATCAGGAGTAGGCGTTCGCGGCGGAGCGGTTCGCGCTAACGCAGTTCCCGTCGTTACCCGTCGCGCGCCGCGGCTCCTTCCGCGCGTAGTGTAAACAACAAAAACCCGCGGACGAATGGAAATTCCTGGTTCGAGCACCATCGAGACGCCGTTTGAAAAGCGCGGCCGCGTTGTAGCCGCGTAAACACGCGATTCGTTTAATTTTTCAAAGTAGTTTATCTGTGCTGGTGCTTGACGCAGAAATCAGTTTACCGTGTGCGCGCACACACCTGTCGGAACACACGGGCCCTGCGCCGTGCACCGTGAACCGTGCTCCGTGCAAACCTGCAACGTGAGAATGCAGAGCGAGCGAGCGAGCGAGCGAGCCCGTGGCACGCTTCTCGCGCGACGAGCGGAATGAAAACAGCAAGGAGCACGAGTGTTTGAGCACACACCGGGAAATTACGATCCCGTCTTTCGGGCCGATTCAAGCAAATATAAATTCACTCGCTCCTCTCGTTCAAAGCCGTCCGAACACTACAGACTACCTACTCACAGGTAAATTTCATTCCGGAAGGTAGCCAGCCGGTGTCTGGCTCGCATCTCGACGATTCACGCTTCCCGCGGATCCGGTTCTGTGCTCACAAAACACCGAGCGATCGTCGCGAGAGAGATAATGGAACAACTCTGCTTGTGTAGTCGGACAACGGCGACCGAATTCTTTGGAAACTGGATCAAAATTCAGCGTTTCCGGGATGTTACAAAAGGGGAAAATAAGCGAGGAAAGGATGTGTGATGCTGGTCTACTGAATCGTACCTCTCGTATTTCTCTTGAACTATTGTTTAGCAGTACTGTTACATGTGATGGGTAGTAAGAAAGTGCCAAATGAATGCGATAATCGTCAGTCGAAGTTATTAGTTAGTTAAATAATCTTTTACGCTCCGATATTACCGATACGGCGACACTATTTATATAAGTTATTGTTTTTAAGGTAATTATGTGAAATACATAAATGAGGACAGAAAATTTGTTATTTATTAATTCTTATAGAATTTCACGGTAGTATTTTTATTTTTTTATTTCAATTCAACTTTGTATAGTAGAATCACTTTGGCAAAATTTGCTCCGAGTAACTGGTAGAGTAGTTCAGAGTCCTAAGGGTTGATAAACAAAGGACTGTAATAGAAATGTGCGATGATAGAAGCAGATTAGACAACGTAACAAAATACATATAAGCAACTTTGGTATAACTGGTAAGAAATACATAAGTCCAACAATCGCTGTATCAGCTAAACTAGCACTTTAACGCTAAAATACCAAAGCAGTCAAAATAAGTAATTAAAATTAAAAATCAAGTAAGTAAAAATTAAGTACAATGTAAGTATATACTTACTCTAAGATTATTCTTATATAGAAGATTATGACCGAGGTAATCACTCGAGTGCAGAGGGTTAAGGGCTGAAGGTGACGCGCACCCCATTGTGTCACGCAACGATTTTTAAATTATCTAATTAAAATGATTCTTGATACATTTAGACGTTTATCTACTTTCCCTAAATTTTAGTTTAAAATGCAATGAAGCGTTTTTAACTAGCTGCATAACGTTTTCGTCTTATTCTGAACAGTACGGCACAGTCGCAAACTTTACACGGAAACTTGTGCAACAGCTTGCATTATACATATTGTTCCCGGTTTTGGTTCATATAGGTAACTTCTTGCTTTAAGTTACGGGTTTTCAGTAAGAAAACACTAAACTTTTCAGAAGCAGTGCATAAAACGACGAAACAAAGATTCTTATCAATTAAATGTCTATATGAATTTTACTTTAAATTAAATCTCTGTTTGTATTTTATAGTTTTACGATTATCGACTACCTTTCTGTGTAGACAATTAACTATGCAGAACATAATCAACCGTTTAACCTTAATAATTAACTTAATAAAACGAGACAACTTTTGTTCCATATACATTTTCATTTAGGTTTCATTCTTCAACTTTGATAACAAAAGAATAAAATTTTATTTCGATTTATATTTATTACAGTCGTATTTAGTATATAAAAGCTTTATCAGTCAGACACGTTGTTATAGTGCAAGCGGTTAAGTAACCCGACAGATTAAAAAAATCCGATCTACAAAATGACTATTATTTTTTAAACGGCTATTAAATTATTTTATGGTTCAAACGGTATAAATAACGTGGTAATTCTTATTTAACGGAGAGTGAAGAAATAGATGTCTGATCCGAGTGCGATTAAATATTTAGGGCTCCATGTCATATTAAGGAGTTAGTGTAATATTATACAGTATATTTGAAGACTATTACCAAACGTGTACTCTCGTGCATTATTTGAGCATGTTCCCGAATAAAAACGAAATGCGATACAGTCGATGACGAGGCAAGTTAGCGTTAGATAAAGCGAAGGACTGGCCTGCACGCGGCTCCATAGAGCAGACCGTGGGACTGTCGGCGGCGAGCATAAAACAAACAGCCGTTTCGTGGTTGTTTCAATCGGTCCGGAGTGCTTCGAAATAAATTGCGCGTACCGCATCCACGGCCGAAGCGGCCACCGCGTGACTGATTCTTTTGCGGCCTCGAAATTCCGAACAATCGTCGACGTTGTGATCCCGCTACGTGCGGATACATTTCACCGTCTATCCGGTTGAAAACGTGAGAAACCCGGATTTCACGAGTAACGAAGAACTGGGTCAGAGTGACTATTCGTTCCAAGGAAATGCCGGAATATAGGATTATATGACGGACAGCGGAATATTTTCCATAGAATACGTTTTTCAAATCGGAAATCTTGACGAACCGCGTTCGCAATCGAGTATTAAAATGTAGTCGATCGTAACTTTCATTCAGAACCGAACATTTCGATGGAAAACAGCATGTGTGCTTAGCATTTTTAGCTTTAGCAATTTATCCCCCATTGTTGGAGCCGATCTAATATTTAGTTTTATTATATTTTTTATTATTAATATTCGACATCATTCCTGTCTTTTCTGGAGCAATTTATTAACAATTTATTAACCATTTATTAACAAATTGAATATTATTTCGATAACTATCGATTTCCTGTCTTTCATTTGTTTCCGAGTATTTATTCTTTTATTTTGTTTACTTCTTAAAAATTTCTTTTATTTTATTTACTTTTTAACACAAAAAATTTCCTCAATTCTGTTTACTTTTTACTACAAGAGATTTCTCTTGTTCTGTTAATTTTTTAATAAAGAAAAACGCGTCCCATTCGATGAACGAAAAGTTGATTATGCCGGGAAACAAGCCAGAGGCACAGCAATTGGTCTGCCCATATTAACCGGTTCAATTACCCAAACAGCTCAAATATTGGCAATTCGTCGGAAATCGGAAACACAACGTAGGAACACTTTTCAGGCTGACTGTACGTACGCACGGTTCATCTGCGCCAGCTAATTACTGGAAGTATCAGGCATTCCATTCGTAGCGCAGTTTGGCTTTAGACGTCCGGTTAATAGCACAGATCAACGACCGAATCGCACAGAGAGTGCAGAGAGGAGAGACATTCGGCGCCGCGCCCGCATAGCGATCGCAATCACCGTGGCAGCATAGTTTTCAATGACGGTTGACAAGCTGGCTCGCCGGCTCAGCGCAATGGATGACAATGATTTGCTTTGCGGTCCGCGTCGAATGAATTTGTGGGGCCGCGGCTCGCAGGTGAGTGCGGTTTCGTATAATTACGCACCTAATTGCCCCTATTGCGAAGATCCAATATGATGACGTAACCGTCATCTCTGATTAGCCGCTTTGCCGGTAGAGTATTCATTTTCGCGCTGCACGCGCTGCTTTTGCGGCCTCCGACGCGACGAAGTGTAACACGTTTCTGCCAACATCGACGCTAATATATATTTTCGCTCTTCCGCGCGCGCGCGCGCGCTGACAGTTCTCGTTCCTTTGAATGCTATTAGATGAATGTTACTGCGCGCGAGGAAACAGAATGTTCGCCTCGTGGTCCCCATTAACTCATCAGCCCGGTAATTAACACGTTAAGTGCTGTATAACAAGTCCAAGAATTTTCACAATGTCAAAGCCTTTTAATTCGCGAAACAGAAACTGGGAAGTTGAAATTCAGCGTAGGAGATATTAGTTTCACTATTTTGCATTGTAAATGGCTTAGTGACATTGTCAGTTTATTTAATATATGATGAAAAAGATAGATGTCGATACTCAGTTAAAAATTAAGGTCGTACAAATAAATTGAAAACAGTATACTCTAACCAATATAAAATCATTTTTCTGAGTAGTATTTACATTTATGTAATTTCTCAAAACATTGTTCGAAAGCTGTAACAATTTTATCCGTAGTTGAATAAATTAATTGGATTTATATTAAAAAGCTCATGTTTTTCAACTTTCTCAACTGAGTCAATAATGAAAACATAAAAAATGCATTTGGTAGATCTCGGTAACTTGTATGCATGCCAAGAAATAGCAAAATTTAGAAAAAGTATTATAGTCACTAGGTGCCCGAAAAATGTCTGAAAATCCGGAAATAGGTGATGCTTGAGATCATTTCAAGCAACTTTTTCCTTTACAAAAATGTTCTCCGAGGCATCGTTAACGAGTTATTAACGAAAAACATTGACCAATGAGAAGCGAGCTCCGCTGGGACGCGAGGTGGCCCAGCCAACGAGCGGACGGGGCCCATTTTCACTCACTGGCTCAACCGTCTCGTGTCAGCGGTACTCGCTTCTCATTGGTCAATGTTTTTCGTTAATAACTGGTAAACGACGCCTCGGAAAAATTTTATCTAAAGGAAAAAGTTGCTTAAAATGATCTCAGCTATTCCACATTTTCGGATTAATAGACATTTTTGGGACACCCCGTATAAAACCCTCTATCATGTAAAAAATATTCAAGTCAGTTGGGCCAACATTAAAGAAGTTATATCCTCCTTCAAGTGTCCTTAAGTACGAGGCCCTCACTCTATATATTTTGTTTTGTCAAAACTTGTTTGACCTGTTGGTCCAAATGGACCCCAGACCCGCAGTTTTACTTTCAATCATCGCTCGTCACCGCCAAGAAGGAACTGCACATTTTGGCGAAGTCGAACACGGCGTAAAAGCGGCAGAAAATTCGAAACGAAGGGGCGCGCGCTCTTCGGAGTTTAATTAAAATATCGTTAAACCAAAACGCGATCGATTACGAGTCGAGGTCGGCGGACGCGAATATTTGCGCGGAAGATGAAAGACACGGTGTCAGCGTTTCAGCGTTTACGGCTAATAAAGTCACGTCGATTAACAAACGCGTCGAGGGCCTCGGCCGACAGGTCTAATTATTAATTTTGTAATATGCGTTCCATCCGATCATTCGCAATTAAATGTTCAGGTACGTTTGACCATTTGGACGACGACGGTGCGACGCGACGCGACGGAAAGGGAAAGGTTGATTCGGAAACGGGAAATTACGTCGTCCTGGACGTCCGGGCCCGATGAAAAATGCCGAGATATAATTACGGACGCGTAACTCGGGAATTTAATTAATGCACGTCCTTCGTCCAGCGCTCGAGCATCGATCGCGGATAATGCGTTCGGGTCGTCCGTTGTTTGAAATCGAGCCGATCCACGTTTATCCCGGGTCTCTGGTGATTGCCTCATTTCTCACGAATGAATTGGCGACCGTTCCGGAGACGCAGCCCCGTGTCTTGTCCTCGCTCGTGTAGAACGACTCGTTTCCCAGCGAACGGTACCGGCGATTTAATCCGAATAACGTCTGTCCCGTATCCAGCCGGAAATAAGTTTTCGCAAGTTAAGCGGAACGTTGGAAATCGACGTATCATCCGTTTCCGGTACTCGTCTACTCCCTCGACTTTCGAAGCGCGGCTCCTTTCACGATTCCTCCATGCAGTTCCCAGATATGTCAAAATAACGTATTTAATTTGACTCGTTCATTCAGACTCGCGCAGGAATACATTCTTGCCATAGCATGGTTACTATAGGCAGTATTCTTTACGGGAAAGTCGAAACCTTAAGTACTTGATCTCTTCTGTGTCTTCAGGGTTGTAGAGCTTTTATACGTCGCACACTGCGTGAAAGGTGTTAATTGCTTTCTAAAAAATCTTATTTTTTTACATTAGAAAAAACATTTAATATTTGCAAAACTGATAATAAGATCTTGATAACAAGCATGTAACGAGAATTTTTAGGATTTCGCGGAGGTACTCTTTAAAATATATAACGAAATTAAAGAATATTATATTTTTTAAAAACTTCATTCTACCATTTTGTAGACATTGAAGAAAAAATCCGACTTGCAATCAGGACTTTAGATGAAATTTTATTCTTCCAGTGTCAATATTTTCGTGGCTACGATATGATAGAAGAACTGAACAGCAAAATAGCATGCAACGAGATTTTATTTTAAGAAACCTTCCTTGTCAGAAAAATGATTATAAAATGATTATACTGATTATTAAACTGCGGGTCGTTATGCAAAATAAAAATTGTCTGCGTCAATTGCAAAACATGGGCGTAAACAAGTACAATCTTGTTTCCCGTCTTAGATAATTTTATGCTAGTGATTATTTTTCAGTTTCTAAAGCAGCACTGTATTTACCCATAATTTGTAATTTGCCCTACTTATTATTGTATATATTGTTTCTTAATTTATTATATTTATTAATTTAATCATTTATTATACATTTATTAGGCGCGTTGCTAATAATCCTGCATAGGATTACACAGCATTCAATAAAAAGAAGGAAAAACGTTAAAAATTAACATATGCGCGTTTCTTTAATTATTTTTTCATAAAGGCGTAGTCCACCGATCACAAAATGGAGTAACATGTTCCGTAAAACAATGCTTCAAAATAATATCATCTCGAATATACCCAGAATTGCTTTCAAAATGTTGCTACGAAGTTCTAGCCAAAGATGCGAACCGACGCAAACGGCGCAAAAAGGAACAGTAGGTAGCATTCGAACGAGAAACAATTCAAAGCGTCGCAATGACATTATTACGTCAGGCGCTCGAGGAGCAGGCACGCTATCGCGGAGCATAATCTAACCAGAACATTAGCAAGACAGTTTCGGTTTCGAATCCCCGGTTGCCGCCGAAGCTGCCATTCTTCTCGTCGCAGCGAATCGGGAATCGCTCCGGGCGATGGTTCAGGTGCTCAAGACACCGGAGCAAAATGTGTAATTACTCATTACACTGTTATCATGTATCGCCTTAAGCGGTCTGGGGCAAGTTGCGCGAGCGTCGCGCGTCCACGCCGACGTTCAGCTCCCACTGGAAGGCAGGGCAAACACGGAGAGGAGTCGTGTCCCCGCGGCTTCTCAGCGCGGACCGTAAACCTCTCTGAAGCACGATCAAACGAAATAAGTCGCGGCCCGTTGTTGGTAGTTCCGACGGAACAGCCGCGGAGTATGGCATAAAATTGACGAGGGAAGCGAACGCGGGCCGGACTAGTTCCCTGAAAGTTATAGCCGATGGCAACATGGCACGGAAACGTTTCGGAATCGATACACAGAGATTCGTGAACGCGAGGGAAAGAAGCTGACCGGAGGAAAACGAACAAGGACGTCCTACTTGCCGCATCGCTCGAATATTGCGCGACCATCTCAATGAAAACGTTCTATGTACAATAGTTTGTTGAAATACGTTTCGATCTACATTTAGGGGATCGGAGCAGACCTCCGGACGGAAAATGCCATTCTTCGGCGTCTTTTCGAAGAGTCAATTATTTTAGTAATATTTAATACTATTTTTCTTTTGCAGTTCCTGATATTATCGAAATGTTTCACGGAGTTTAAATTAATCCAACTTTGTCGTTGTTATAAAGTAATATACAGTCAGTCCCATAAGTATTCGTACCCTCATTGCTTATAAGAGAAATTTGTTGAAATCAAGAGACGCGTGTAAGATTTTGCAATACAATTTTTGTTATAAATGAACACATGTATAAATTTTATTTAGAGCAAATTATAACAAAATTGATTAACTAATAACAAAAATATATTGATTTTACTCCTCAAAGTACGTAATAACAGTCCACAAAAGTGTTCGTACGAGTGTAGATTTTATCAAAAAATCCCATATTATAGCAACTCTTTTACTTTGTATTAATTTTGTAGTATTTAGTGGATCCACCTTTATGCCTTATTACATCGTTTAATCGATTGCAAAATCTTACATACGTCTTATGAGACTGACTGTATGTTAGTCTCGTTAAGAGCCAGGTAGTTTTAGTATTAAGAGTATAATAACATGTATAATTGTGGATGTGAAATTACTATTAATTTTATTAACAATTCTACTACTAAGAATTTGATTAAGAAAAATAAATTTTGTAATATTTACGACTACGATCTCGTGTAATATGTCTTCAGTTGGTTTCTAATAGGGGGATAAAGCAGCGTAGGTATTAGTCCGACACGATACTAATCACTGACGTAGTGCAAGGACATCAACCTTTATAGCCAATATCGCTTTTGACCCTTCGCGATAGTGAAACATGGTTACGTGATTCCACCGAAATGCTCTTAACATTTGATACCGTATTACTCTATGAGATTATATACAATTAGATCCGACATTACAAGTGGCATCCTTTATCGGTTGTCCTTAACATAGAAAACTGTATCGACAGTTTGCTTTTAAAAAGTAATCGAAATCGACCCATCAAGCTGCTTAAAAAAATCGTCCTAAATGTTAGGTTAACGCTAACGATCGTTGTAATTAATTAGATTATAGTGTGCAGGGAAAACTGTAATAGCGTTTAGCACATTGAGTGCCCAAAATCAACCCCAAAAATACCCACAAAGTCTAAGTAAGTTGATCAATGAAATTGAAATTAGAAAATTAAATAATATATTTGAATAAAATATTTAAAATACTTCAATAAAATATTCAAATAGTTAAAATAAAAATTAATTTTGAAAATAACACTAATTTACGATTATTCAAATTGTAAAGATACGTTTATTAGTTATTTATTCGTTATATGTTTAAAATCATAATAAATGTCCGATTGTTACTTTTATAATATTAAACAGCTGCTTTCAGTTCACCTTAAATATCAGGCGATTACAAATAATGTTGACTTTCGTCGCGAACGAAACGAATGATTCGCAAAACGCAAACGCGTTACCCGAGTTTTGAAAAACGGATGCCCGAGTGCCAGGTAAATGTAACTAGTTCGTCGCTTAGTTGCGTCAAAATTGAATCCTCCAAGCGGCAGCTTTCGGATTAATATCGTGTAGGAAAGGAGCAATCAACTCCGCGACTGTGACACCCGGTAGAGCTGGAGGGCCTGTGTCGGAAGCTCGAATGCTGATTTTACGATGATAGGATCGGATCGGCAGAATGATAAATTCCACGGAATCACCTCGAAGGCGAAAGGCAACAGAAGGCTTCCGGCTCTATCCGCTGATATCCATCAACGTCCCGCTTCTATTAACTTCTCGCTCCCAGCTCGCAACTTCGCGCGCGTCCTTCCGTGGCCCCAGCGCAAACAGCGCAAACATTGAACGTCTCAAACAACAATTACACTTGACTTAATTACCGCGGAACAACGATCGCGCAGTACCATAAACATCTGCAAACAACGCACGTTCCGGCGGAACACGCTGCCAGCATTAGATCTTCGGGGCGAAGAACCGGTCGTTTCTCCATTATGCGAATTTGTTAACGTCGTTAAAAACTTTTGTCCCCCGCGACGACGGGGCCGTGAACCAACGGGAGACATTGTCAAACACGACGGAACAATAAGTTTAACGAGAACTAACGAAGTTTGCATAACTGTAACTGACAGATTTCCCCTCGTCCGTACTCCTTTCCCTTGAATACAATTTTTCTGACCTGATTGGTCGGTATTGGTACTTCCATTAAAATTCTCTGGCTCGTTAGAATCTTATTGTTCTTCGTGCTGTATGTCCCGGTTCCTTGGTGAAATCTCTGGAAACGTATGACGTAGTTGATCGACTTTCCTAGAATCGACTAAATCTTTCCTTGTGTTTTGGTATTATTCGTGTATTCTGGATAATGTTAAATATTAAATTGGAACATATCTCTATACCAATGTCTCAATTTTATTACATAAATAATAATCTCAATCGCCTGTCACGTTATTTAATTATTCAGTTGTCGCATCTTAATCAAATTATCCGCACAGTCAGCGGCCTTTTTATTAAACATTATTTATGATAATGATATATTAAATTATAATAACTAATAAATAAACTATTTTATTATAAACTATATAATATGATGCATAATAATATAAACTATTCAATAAAATAACACTTAATTTTCGTTCATATTGTTATGTCACTATCTAGTCTCGTTCTTCGAGTTTGGTGGCTCGACTGCGGATCTTTATACAAAATTAAATAAAATTGTCACTTTTAATCATTTTCATAAGTTGAAAATAGTAACGAAATCATTGAACTTTTCTCATATACTTCGACCATTCATTCTTGCTACAAATCTATAAAATCCGCAGTCTACTGACGACAGAAGAATCGAATTCAGTTACGGCTTCGAAGTAGCATTCTCCTTCGGTAGATTACGTCTGAAATTTTCACCGCCAGACTAATTGTTACAGACTACTAGCCGCAACGTGACAGCGCCGTTCCGGAGTATCGACGCGGCGGTATGAAAAAATACGGCATGAATTTGTAGGCCGACCTAGCGCTACCTCCGGTGATTACCTATAGCAACTGGGCTACAAGAGTCTCGACGAATTTCCTTCGGTCGCGATTAAGTCTCGGTTAAAAAACGACGGAAGGAAGCCGGGGCTCAATCTCGGCTCTCGCCGATGCAAACGAATGCTCCCATCGACGGAAAAGTTCCAGCATGATCGCGGCGGCCCCGGGAGCGCGGCCGCACAATAGCAACGGAACACCGCGATTCGATCGCGATCAAACCGTACCCGGGATTTCCTATTTCCCCCGGCACGACTCCATTCCCGTTCGCCACGTCCCGCGTTCACCCCGGGTCAGACCTCTTCCCTCATCTATATCCAGACCTGGCACTTGGGAAAAATGAAAAACGGGGGCGAAGAAAAAGGACCAAGCATCGTTCGAACCGAGCGTAATTCCGATTCCCGGAGAACTCTGTTCTCTCCTCCCTTCTCCCTCTTCCACCCTCTCTCTTTCTCTCTTTCTCTCTTTCTTTCTCCCTTTCTCTCTTTCTCTCTTTCTTTCTGTCTTTCACTCCTTCTTTGTCTAGCTCCGCTGGCTTCCCGGTCCGCATCGAAGAGCTCAAGTTTCTCTGGAGAAGTCTTAAAGGAACCGGCCGACAGGTGGATGGAAGCTTCGCTGCCGGCATACCAATTGCCCGGGTGGAGCCAGTAATTGTTTGTTCGTACCTTACACTAACACGAGATAGACGGATACGCCTTGCCGGCAGACTCTTGCGCCGCGGTGCCGGGGATCCGGCTTCGCTGGTAGTCGTGACGGTGAGAGAGCGGCAACGAAGCGGGTGGTTAGGTCGAGGGTAGTGGAGCGGCAGTAAGGTTGATTGTAAAGAGAGACAGAGACCCGTGCAAGGTGGCGACGGTGGCAGCGGCGGCGACGGCGAGGAAAACCGAGCGCCACGGAACGGAGAAGGGTTGTCGTTCCTTCACCCCTCGACTAATGAGAC
Source organism: Augochlorella aurata (assembly GCA_028455555.1). Classification (NCBI taxonomy): domain Eukaryota; kingdom Metazoa; phylum Arthropoda; class Insecta; order Hymenoptera; family Halictidae; genus Augochlorella; species Augochlorella aurata. The sequence continues at coordinate 4,722,052 of CM052164.1, read as the reverse complement.
CGCGCGGTTACATCAGAGGCCAGCGACAAATTGAAACGTACGAGCCTAGAGGGGCCACGGAACAGAGAGCAACTTCCTAATGCGTGACTATGGACTCCTCGCACCGCCGCCACATCCGCAACCAGTTAACACGCTTTCCATCGCCGCATTACCGCGAGGAATTGTCCATTTTCGAATCTCATTCCGACTCCAACTGTCTCGTTCGCGGAACCGTCCGCGTTTCACGCCAACGCCCCCGCTCGCCGCCCCGTTAACGTACTCGAAAACAGAGGGTCTTCGCTGTCCCTAATGGCTGATGACGTTCCCCGCTTCGTTCGACAACAGTTTAGTGCCGGCTCTTTCACCGGCACGGAATATACCGGCGTTGTACCTGCGAAACCCCTGCACGGAGCGACATACGAAGATACCAGGTATATTTACCGGCATTTGTCGGTCGTTTATTCGGTTCTTCCGTTTCGTTTGTCATCCTAAAACAAAAGCTCCTATCTGCGAGCTTTGGTAATTTCACATTTTGCTACTTCTAGATTGCTGTATATGTTTTCCACATGTATAGTAAATTTTAATGTACTACGCTGAGTTTTAGGATCTCATAAATTACATACACCCGTCCTTCAATGTAAGATTACATTGATTCTTATTAAACATATAAATATACTTTTCATATTAATATTAACTTAAATATGTTAGGAAACCAGTGAAACGTCATCCTAGACGAAACTTTTAATTTTTTTAGTTTATGCTCCCACCGTATCGAAACGATTGTCCCATTTCAAAGAATAATATTTACACCTGATCTATCATTAATTTTATTTATTGAGTATAATACAGCTGTATGCAAGTATAATCAATATTTATTTAACTTTTATTATATGTAATTAATCGACGCATGTCATTTTGCTGCTAATTTATTGATCGATCATTTCGATACGGAGTATAAAATAAAAATCCCATATGTATAATTACCCGTGCTTACTAAAATATAAAATTACAACATTCTGCAGGTAGGACCTTTTGTTTTAGGACGCTCTTAGGACGTTTTAGAAACTCCATTTGTATGAACTAGGTGGGAGACAATCATTCGCGTAATCTAAGTTCATATATAGTAGAAGTTCGCTGATTACCCCCACTACTTGTAACTCTTCGTTCTAATAACCGGAGTCAGCGGTTAGACAGAACAAGCCGAAGAAAACATGCCGAGTTTATATTTGTTTACGTTCGCAATGCCTAGGTGTCTGTATAATAGGAGTTACGCTCGACAGTGGATTAGAAAATAGGAGTTCGGCAGAAGTTCGCTACGTCAGGCATCGCCCAAAATTTCGTTGCCATAAACGGAGTTCGGATAAGTGGAGTTCTACTATACTCGTGACTTTTCCTTCGAATAACCGGGGTTCAGATAAATAGATTTAACTAAACACTTAATTTATTTCTCAGATAACGATGATATTTAAGTGACAGGTGTTCGCATAATTGGAATAACGCTCGGCAATAGTTCAGATAATAGGAGTTCAACAGAAGTTCGCTGCGTCGGGTATTTCCCAATATTTCGTTCCAATAAATGGAGTTCGGATAACTGGAGTTCCATTGTACTATTATTTTATTATCAATATTATGCTAGCAAATACCGAAACTGATATGCAGCGCCATATGCATTTACGAATGAAATGGAATTCGATATTACAATTCACAATAGGTGAACGTATCTTCTTTTTACATTCATTTTCGAGACTCCGGTTGCGCTATACTTTAATATACAACGATATACTGATATTTTTATATTAAGGTACAGTGTTTGATCAGTATTTTTATAATTAAAACTGCGAAGGTTTATTAAACGTATTACCTATAATCCGTCGTGTTAGCAATAACGATTCTATTGTAATGGATTTTATTTGTTGACTTTTTGAATCATTCACTGTTTGTGCGAATTTAAGTGTACACTGGATTATAATAATGAAATCATGACGGACCGGACACAAAAAATGCAAATGGTGTATTAATCGAATTCTGCATAAAACGTCCACTGTATTTTGTTGTTAGCCAGTGTATATAATAAATAAAATACAGAAAGTCAAACATTTATTAGTAAATAAAATAGAAATTCAAATTCTGGTCACTCGCGATCCCAGCGTACCAGTTAACAATAAAACTAACCGTTATGCAATACTTTATACATTTCATTCTAAAAAGAATTTCGCATAAACCATGATGGTCATAAAAACAATGAACTTCATGAAGATTTATACTGCAGAATTTCATGCAAAAAAATTGCATCGACTACGAAACGCAAAAGCTACATACACGCCTATCTATTTCTTTAGTAATTTCGATCCTTCAAATATTTTTACCGTTTCGCATTCGATGCACCGAATGCATAAAATGTCAAACTTTATTATCATGAACGCAGAAAAAGTCTGTAGATGAGAGAAAACCTTCATTCAAGTCGGAGGTAATAATGAAACACCGCGGGACAAGGAAGAAGCAATTCGCTCCAGCAGTAAGATCTTGATTAGAGATCTGTGTTTGCTCTGGATCTACGTTTTAATTAGAATTAGATCTACGTTAGATAGACTTCGATAATTGATACCGTGTCGTAGATATCTTGTTAGACACGATTAATGTGCTTCACAGTACACGGCACAGATTTAATGATCTCGAAATACGGTGTTAATGGCAATTATTAAGTGCCGAGATCAAGGAATTCGGATGGGTTCCGATAATAGAGGTTCACTAGCCGTGCCCATCAACGGCTCGTATTAGCTTCAATAATAGGAGACGGTCGGGAAACAGATTGGTCAAACAATTTCGATCTAAACATTGAGTTGCTTACCGTCAGTCAATCTATCTCTGTGCCTGCTGCTATACTGATGCACGCTTCTGATAATATACGCTCGGTTATCAATTCGTGTATCCGACGGCGAGCATTATTAACTCGTCGGTGTAAATGAGGTTCAACGAAATACGATAGTGTTTCGCACAGTTGTGTAATGAAAAGGTTGCGAATTACGAGTTTTAAAAGATCAACGTTGCTCGAACACGGAACAAAAGTTGAGAAGATGAATAAAGTATACAGGGTGGCCCCCGCAACTTGCGCACCCCCTGCAACTTCCAAAATGTGCATCGAGCAACTTCAATACAAAAGTTTAAAGAGGCATAGTATGTAGTGCATTTATGTTTGTTATAGGTGGAGCTGTTCCGGAGATTCGAAGGTCTTTTCTTAAATCTTAAATTAAATTTTCTTATTAATTAGGAATGTTGCTTCATATTTTGATAATTTTCTTTACTTTCCGCTGACCTGCAATTGCAGTTTGATATTGCGCGAAGAAAATGTTCGATAAATAAAACGAAATTACTGGTCAATTATTATGTTTAGGGCTAATGAAGGTCAATACGATATTTTTCCATACTTTTATGTAAGAAATAGAGTATTCAAGAAAAAATACTTGATCCTATAAAAAATAAATGTAAATATAAATAAAAATAGAACAATTTCTTGTACTAACGATGTTATATCGAAATTAGGTTATTTATTTATAGAATCTTTTTCTATACACGTTGCAGTTAATATATATATTTGTATATGTATAATTGGAAATTGATACTCGTTCGAAAGCAGTGCTAACAATTATCAATTTGGTACACGAAATTGCACAGCTTGTGTAAATTGATCGACTGCGCTGAATACCTTCAATAAATATGAATGTAACTCGATGACGCATGCATAAGTATGGAATACTGATCAATATCGGAAGAACAAGCATTACGAAGAAGACCATAGAAACACATAATATAAAGAATACGAAGATTACGAAGCACTATCGGCAAACCGCCTTAAGTCTACAAAGATTACAGGCTACGGCTTCGCAAGCCTACTACATACAAAATATTAAAAATGCATTGTTTCCTGTGCTAAAGTAATTTCTAAATAATTTTTACTTGCGTCTTTATACGAGAAGTATTTTCATTTTGATTTTTATTTTTATTTTTATTTTGATTTTTATTTTGATTTTCTTTTTGATTTTTATTTTCATTTTTATTTTTATTTTTATTTTGATTTTTATTTTTATCTTCAAAGATATTATTTGTCCACGATGGCATTTTGATCTAAATAGCGACGTTCGAAATAAAAAATATTAAAGCTTTCAGCACAGGTGGAGAAAGTTACGCCTAACACAATGTTATTGTATATAATATAATTTTAAAAATTTCAAAAATATATCGCCGACAAAATTGTTTCCACAGTTTCGTAGGCACACTGAATCGATGCAATTTTCGTTTCGACTCGTTTCGAATATCGTTTGTTCTTGTTACTTCTCAGGAGAGAACGTATCGACATTTTTCGAAGGGCTGTTTCCACCCGTTCAAACTCTGTATCAGCACCGAAAAGAAACATGATTGAACTACCGGTGCGAAAAGTGTCATAATTTTTCGATTACACAGGCTCGCAAATATTCGTTTTTAATCTTCAGCGTTAGAAGAATATAAAACTGCTATTCCGGGCTCGGAACCGTCGACGCGTTCCCCCGCCGTGATATACGATTCGATAAACATACTTATCGACGAGCAATAACGCGTATGCTGAAAAAAGGAGGACAGCGCCGCGAGGCTCCCGAAAGTAATAAGTTTCCAAAGTGATTTATGTGTAATCTCCTCGCGAAAAGCGTCATTATTTTCGCAAGGGCTTTCGCGTCGCCCCTGACGCCCCCCCCCTCCCCGTGCCGGCCCGGTTTCCACCACCGCGGCCCTCGAGTTCTTTTTATGTCCTCGTAGAAGACGGTCGCGAAGAAACTGTAGGAAGAGAGTGCAATGAAATACGTGGTCGGGAGGATTATGGTAGTCAGGAGCACGGCCAACCCTGGGAGGGACGTATAAACGGCGGCTATAAATTAAACGTGAGCCCGCGCGTTGCGTTCGCGGCCATCTTAATCTCCCATTCTTATCGTAACGGCCGCGCGCCAATTAAAAGCTGCGTCAAGTTAAAAACCATTAGCCCTGTTCCGGCCGTTGAATCGTCGGTCAGCCGAGTCGGAAAACTGTTACCGGTAATTGTCACCTATTTCCACGCCGGCAGAGCGGAAGGAAATTATTTTTGCTCGCCGCGACGTACGTACCAGCTCGCCAAACCGACCTATACGCTCGACGTAAATACCAGGAAAAATTAATTGCCGTCTGCTTCCAGGAAATGACAGCGCCTCGACGAGCCCAGATAATTGCTCGAGGAACACCCACTTTACGGTCCAACTGATCCTTCTGGTCGAACGGTGCTTCCGGCGTTAGTTTCGTAGAACTTGCGAAGCAGCGTCGCGCGATCAGGTCGGAAATTATTCGTTGTTAACGATAATCGTATCGAGACGGTTCGAGTAACTACCTTCTCATTTTTCATTGCACAGTCTTTGAAATTGTAAGATCCTTTTCTTAACAGCTTAACTGCGTCGATCTATTTTCAAGATCAATTTTGTGTGCGTTTTATCGATTACAGTGGGTGGAATTTCTCTTGACAAGTTGGTCTACAGTTATTCTAAAATGTGCGAAAGTGAATATTTTTCGTAAGTATTTTTAGAGGAAGTATATTTATTTTAAGATGTAAAATTGCAATTTCATTATTTATTCCCGATGACATAAATTCCTATACAACAATAAATAAATTCAGTTTTATCGGTAGATTTGACGTTAAAGGAAACGTGGATTTTTAAGAATTATTGTAAAAGAACACCATGTTCTTACATACGCCTAAATAGATTATTTGACAAACTGAAAAAATATTGTTGAAGTAAACTATGTATATCTTGTAAGTATGAAACATGAATTGAGTGGGTGAGAACAAAATGATGCAAATCATATTATCCTCAATGCTTAATCACCGATTTCAATTCTTAAGTGACCAATTGTTAAGCACAGACAAATTTATTGTTAAGATAATTTAGATTTAAGTTATATTTATAGTTACTTTATAATTTATTTTACATGTCTTTGTAACATTTTGACATGCATAGATATTCAGATACAAATCCCCGCCACTAGGATTCTAACCCGTTCAATTGTACATTTGGCGAGTTCGTTGCTGGAGCACGTAGCAACACGTTCTAGAACTTGGTAACGTGTGTTTATGATATTGAATAATAATGTAAATATTCCTTGCGAAAGGTGCTCGGACTGCAAACGAGTCTGCAACTTGTTTGAAACAGTAATTCAAATGTGGTTTCATTCGTTCCTTCCAAGTCTATGCATTATTTAACACGTTCGGCACGGGAGAATTATTAGATACCATTTCACACCTAAATCTTTTTCGATATTTCGTGCTGGTTTCAATATCCTTTTGCTTGCTCGATATATGTATTGTCTGTAGTAGCTTCCCTACTCGTAAATGTCAAGTATGTGGGGTGCCCAGAATGGTTGGGTCCAGACTTATACTATCTGTTACTGAGGTCGAACAGACGAGAAATGTTTATATAAATTTGTGTCTGAAAATGCTTTAATGAAAAAATATAAGCGTAAATAATAGGGAATTATAAGAATTAGATAAGAATTAAAAGATTTATGAGATAAAATACGATGGAAATAGATCGATTTTGGGAATGTACTCAAAGTGCATTTATTATTATTTTCAATACAAATGAAATGTTTGAAAGAGTTTGACAATCACTAATTCGACTAATGATTCTTTTGCAACAGCTATAACTGTTATAGTAAATCATAAATATCTTTATAAGCTTGTATCTTCTTAATAAAGCATTTTCAGACATAAGTTTACATAAACTATGGCAGTTTGGTTCGTACCTTTTCGGACACCCTGTATATTTTGGATTCA
>CM052164.1:4655170-4710005 GCA_028455555.1 Augochlorella aurata | reverse complement strand
GAGGTAAAAAATCGCTCGGCGAAAATTCAGAAAATTGTAGGTCACTAGAAAGACGAATTACAAAGCGCTCCATCCTCGGAACGAGTCGCCTGGCTTGCCGGCGACCGTCGATTTAGCCCCCGCAGCTCGGTGTTATCGGGTTCTAGCCGTGGAAGGCGCTCGCAATCAAAGAGAGAAGCGGGTTCGCGGGGGTCGCATCGGCAAGATGGTGAACATCGAGCGGCGGCCGCACCGCGTCTGGTCCAGAAAAAGGGTTTCCTTTTTCACTTTGACGTGTGCTTCTCATTTATTTCCGCGGTGCGGCGGCGAGACTGCGGGGCGCGGAACACCCGCGACGACGACTGCGAGAACGCTGCGAATCGGGGCCGACGCGGCGAGGAGAATAGGGGTGCGTGAGGGCGAGCGAGACACGAGCGTCGCGAAACGAGAAATAAAACGGGAAAGCAGCGGGTGAAAGGAGAGGAATAGGGTGAAGGAGGAGGAGGAGGTGGGAGAAACGAGCGGCCCTAAGGAGCGCCGGAGAAATCCCTGATGGAGCGGCCGGGGTGCCGGGCGAAAGAAAAAAGGGGTGAGTTTCACCTTGGATAGGGTTCCCGGCGGTGAGTTGTAGGCCGCGCGGTCGGAGAAAAGATGGTGGGACGGGATGCTCGGTGGAAACGAGCGTGGAAACGAGCAGTGGCGAAGGCGTGGGTAGCAGGAAGAACGTTACCGGCGAGAGGAGAGGGTGGTTGCAGCTAAGGGTGATGGGGTTGTATTGTTGTGTGACGGCGGTGACCCGTGGAGCGTTTGCAAGCTCCTCTAAGCTCGCCTTCCTTCCCCCATTCCTTTGCCTCGCTCCTTCATTCTCCTCCTCGTTCCGTTTTCTCTATTCTCTTCCTTTCTTTCTCCCTCTCCCCCTCTCTTTCTCTTTCTTTCTGCTGGTCGCCGGACGAATCCTCTTTCCCTCTTCCGCCTTTCTTCTATCTATTTCATTCCGCTTCAGCTCAAAGTCCCTGTCCCGCCCCTTTAACTAAATGCTGCCACTGACAGCTGCCCGGTTTCTCCTATCGTGCGCGAAAGAATAAACGAGGAGCCCCCTGTTCTCTCTCTCTATCTTTCTATCACCCTGGCTCCCTCTATCTTTCTCTCACTCCGGCTCCCTTTCCCTCGATATCGTACGAACCGCGCGCACCACCGATAGACCGCGATTGCATAAAGATTGTCGGCCAGAGGAGCCGACAATGCGCGTCGCTCCGGATCCCGTAATTGTTGCTACGTCGCTGATTGTCCGTTCCAACGGCTCTACAAATTCTCCTCCGTCCAGACTACGGGGAATCCCACTCGAGACAAGCGTACATTCCGACCACACTCCGTGGGTGCTCACGATCGACGACATCCTCGCGGATTTCTTGGAAGCTACCCAATTATTGCCGCGTCCATCATGCTGCATGAACCGGCTACCTCGGTCCAGAGACCCAATTTAACGATTCCGACACCGGAGAATGATAATATTACGGTTAGTCTCTTCGCCGATCGATGCTCGGACTTCGTCGGATTAGGGAGGCGGAACGCATAACACGATATACGCGGATCGTGCTTTGTAGTTTATTGTCCCCAGGGAGGAGACGTAACGAAAACTGTGGATAATTGTGCAACTTGCAAAATTAACAATTCTTGTTTTTCAAGAATTTGTATCACTCGCAGAATATTCAAATTCGATTTTCTCGACAACGAAGCCTCCAATGAACAAACTGCATCCACTATTTCCGATTTGTTTTTTCACATTGAATCACTCCTTCCTCGATTCTACCGCCGCTGCAGGAGCACCCTTTGCATATCTGTACATTTTAGAAAGTACGAAATCGATATTGTTAAATGCTCTTAACGTTTCCACTGCACGAGATCGAGTCTGGGTATCTCCGGAGCGGATACATAGAATTCGGAGTCCATCAAAGATTGGAATCCCTCCGCGAGTCCTGAGAGCTGCATTCCAATCGATCGCGGTTTCGCGGTGATCCCATGTAAATAGAATTAAGTAATGAAAATTCAGTAGCCTCCGAGAGCACAATAGACGCGCAAAACAATAGAGCAACGGAATACCTCGATTTTATTGTTCCTCGCCGTGAACGCAGTAATTGGTTTTATGTGTATTTCTCGTAACCGATCGATGGGAAGTTAATTAAACCGCGGAACGAAAATTTCGTCGGTCCGCTAACAATATGTACACGGAATACATGCGACCGTGAACCGAAATCCCGTCCAAAACGCTGACAAACGAGTTTCCGCTATCAACGCGGTTATCCCGCTGCGACGAGGCACTAATTCTTCTCGGGACCGTCTTCCGTCCACCCTGCCCTGTCTCTTTCACCCCTTTGTCTCCGGGGGATGTTTTTCTTTGCGTTCCGCAGCTTCCCAGGCTTCTAAAGACGTCGCGCCGGATATCTCGTCGCTTTAACTAAACGCTGTCAGTGGCATGCACTCGGTTTTACCGTTTATCTCCGGCAAAATGGACCCCGGGATCTTCCGTAATATTACGTCGCGCGCGGTGCATCACGGGCCGACCACCGGATCCAGCAACGCCGTCCTACGGAGGAAATGATATTGTCGCGTAGAGAGAGAGAGAGAGCTATTGGTTCCCGATAGCACTGGACGTAATTACGCCGGGATCTTTGATCGGTCGCCCGGGTAAATCTGCAAATTGATTTTTTCCCCTCGGACCCGTGATTGCCGCGCTAACGAATACAGAGACGTATAATTGGTTAACGATCGTCCGATCGCCGTCTTATCAGCCGAACCGCGCCGCCATCCGACTGACCCTTCAAATCTCGAAACGATCTCACGGTTCCACCTCCGTCTGTAAAATCCTGATTTACGTCGATACCGGTTTATGGTTCACATGAAATTCCGATTCACACGTCCCTTTACGAATTGTACTATTCAGTTGTAGATTATCGAGCGTGGACTGCTATATCATTGCTACCTCCTGGTGGTAATTAATTAATTAATTATCACCGAGCATTTGGCTTAATTAATTAATTAAGTAAGTAATTATACACCTTAAAGAATATTTGTTTGATCACATATTATTGATGTTCGTGATCTTGTTGTAAATCTCACTTCGGATTTGACTTTATATTATCATTATTTTAATATTTTTATTATAATATTATAATTATTTTAATATTATTATTGTAATATTATAATAATAATTATTATTATTTTAATATTATTATTGTAATATTATAATAATAATTATTACTATAATATATAAACGTAGAACACGTATGGAGGTCAAGATTTTTGTAATCGATATGTAACAATTAGCCTCCAGATTTTATGCACTTATAGTAAAAACAACTAGCTGATGTATAAAATTGTGAAGACACTTATACTATTTTCAACTTATCCAAATTATTAAAGAGAACAATTTATTTATATTTAATCACCGTTTCGTAAAATCGTTACCGAAAATAGTTATTTCGCATGTAGATCCGCAGTCTGGTAATAATTAAATACAAAAAGATAGCACAAATTTAAAACCTGAATAATTTCGTTAAAGTTGAACCAGAGACCATTTTTTCAGACGTTAGAAGGGCTGGTACGCCTAATCATGCGCGTCACGAAATCGTTCATATTTAACCTTTTAGGAACGACGCACCACTATGGTGGCTTACGCAGACGTCATATTACGACGCGTCACACTCAATTGTATTATCAGTTATTAAAATAAATAATTAAAGTTAAAATACATGTATTATACCTTTAGGAAAGATTATAATGTAAATTATTAAATTATAATATCATACTCTGCCGTATAATGAAACAGTTACGCGCAAAACTCAGCCGTACCTGAGAAGTTAACCCCTTGCCGTAACATTTTCTTTGCAATAATAATGATGAGAACTTGGTTGACCACAATAATGTCCTCAAAGAAAAAGAAACTTGATTCCGACTTAAAGGAATGGAACAACGCCCACACCTAACAGCTCATTATTAGGAGTCTCCACCGCGAGTCCGATTCGTTAAAGTACAGCAAGGGGTTAAAATACATTCGAACGAAATAGGTCACGCTGTGTCACAGTTGTTCAATTGGACATTACTTCACATTTTCAACGTAGCCACGTAAACAACCACCGTAAGTTTATTACACACAAATTACTGGAAAAGTCTGAATTGATTGATCTGCGCGGAGTGTAATGTCTCACCCGTCCGATTAATACAATAATAATTAACGGAACGCTTTTAAAACGACGATGACACATCGGTTCCTTCGCTGTAACAACGAATAAGTCCGAGCTGGGGGTAAGTGATAAATATCAGTGATGAATCGTCTTTATCATATTCGTATTCTTGTTTCAAAAGTCGAGGGTAATGTGCAAAAACTGGCCAGAAACGTTTTGCGTTCGCGTCCGTGTAAGAAAGGTGAATAAATTTTAGAACAGCTTTTGTTGTTCCGCAATTCGACGATATCGTGCTGCCAGTGAAACAACACGCCGCGTTTTCCATGGTAAATCGATGAAAATTTATGCCACAGAAAACAATAAGACGCGGAGAATGGAAACGCTAGATTATCATCGTCGGTGTCTGTATTAGAAGAAGCGGGGGTGGTCGGCCCCGTGCAAACACATTAGCGTATTGTTGTCAACAGCCGGCATCCTCGAGGAAGCTTTCGTCACGGTTTTCTCGGAAACGAACTTCACCACCGTAAATTTTAGCTTCTCCTCTTTTTTGCGTGTGTGTACGTGTGCGTGCTGAACGAATTTTGTTTACAGCCGCGACACAAATTTCGCTGGACGCATAAACTGCCCGTGTACACATTGAATTACTCTCGAGACCATGATCTTTGCTCTCGCAGTCGGAATTGCGACCTCTGCACCGTGGACTCCGTGCTCTGTAGTTTGTCACCGTCTTTTCGCAAATCTCCACATCGTTCTTGCTCATCCTATTTACGGTGACAGATGGCCGTTCCGCCACACGATTTTACTTTCTTCCGACAATCCAGTTATTAACGCGAACGTAAAGTACGTACTGTTTGGAAAGCGATATTATTCATGGCAATGTTGCCATGCTAAATGTATACGTAGAAAGCAATAAACGATAAAAATAGAAAATATATACGACGGTAGAACTCTCGTTCAAGCCACAGCGGAATTTTCGAAGTGGATTCTGTACGCAATCGAAATCGTTTCTACGAATTTTTATTTTAACGATTGAAAATTTCGATTAGCGAGGAAATCAATATTTCCAATAAACGTATACTGTAAATTAATAACTTCGTTCGAAGAATATATACGCACTAGTTTCATGTAAAAGTAATCAGAAATTAGATACTAAAGTGCTTAAGTTTTAACGAGCTTGAATAAACTTAAATAATAATAATAAAAATAATAATAATAATAATAAAAATAATAATAATAATAATAATAAATTAAAATAGATGGAATAGAATAAATAAAATAGAACAGGGAAATAAAATAAAATTGAATTCAATAGAATATAATAAAATACAATAAGTTAAACTCAAATGAAATACAATAATTCATGCAACGAATTTAAAATTATAGTATTATTAAAGTATTAATACTATTCGTAACAGCTAACAACTATATATTTGGTTTCCTATTACCATTAAGGTAGAACGCTTTCTATAATCAAATCAAGTCACTGTGTTATACGACTATCATAATCTATATATAGAAAAACACGTGTTTCACTTTCCACATGAACGTAACGAACGTGACAGAACGCACATTCGCGAACCCAGTGTTAAAGTCTTAATTATTTCTTATGCAGCAGGACACCGGCGTTTCACTGGAATCATCACCAATTATGCACCGGCTGTCCATTATATTTGAAACGATAATTGCACCCGCGCCGGCATTCACATCCAAATTTCACGTGTCATCGTTAGCTCGTCGTTAACGTAATACAAAGCTGCCGCGGAATTTGTTTCGAAAATTTCGACATTGGAATAATTGACAGGCGTTACGAGGCGAACTCAAAAGCCGCGGGAAGAAATAAAAAATGCGAACAACAGCTGTCGGTTTTTCAACATCGCGGAAGCCGCGAGCCAGAGGAATTAATTACACGGTTCGAAGTTCGGAATTCCAGGCTGTCAAGATCGCCGCTGTTATCAGTCGAAATAGCCCGCGATACCGCCAATCATTACCGTTTGAACATGATTGAATAGACAAAAACAAGACGATCGAACGGATGCTCATTTACGTTGCGTAGTTGCCGATCCCTCTGCCCGCGCAGCAGTATAGATCGGTTTACGATCGGACCGTGGACATTAACGCGAGTATATCTATAGCCTTCTTGAACGTGATTGTGGAAGAACGTGCATTGAATATGAATTATTCCCGGCGCAGAATTCGCTAAATTCTACGCAAGGCAGAAAATTAATTAATTGCTATCGAGATACCGGCCTGATAATTGGCAGCAATGGTAACGGCAGTGCGACTCCATTGCTTCCGGTGCTGCATTATCGGGCAACTAAATATCACCGCACGATCGATTAATGTTAAGTAACGGGTTTTAATTAACGTTACTTTATTAATTATTTTAAATTACTTTATATGCACCATGTGGACCGCGAACCAGTTGTCGGGAAATTTCAGCCGTTTTTAATTGTTTAACGAACAAATGTACCGAACGAAAATGTATCGCACACGGATATGAGAATATCTTATTAAGAATTTAATAGTAATTCGGAACGAATTAACTTGGAATCGTGCGAACTGTGAGGAAAGACAAATTTGTTACCGCATTGATATTCATTGTTTGTTTAATTCTACTTAGGAGAGATCTTACGAAGCAGTCGAAGTAAACCGAACGACGGCTCCGCGCCGATTAATGTTAAGCAGTTTCGAAATCGTGTCACCTATTTATCGCGCAGCCTGTATCACTCGGCTGCCCTCTATATTTGCAGAGAATGTATACATGGTTCAAGACTACACTTACGTGTTCATCGAAGCATACGCGAGTAAAACGTATGCGCATAAATTATGTCTGTACACATGCATTTAATGCGGCGAGTGAGTGCTTGGGAAATGAAAACAGTCGAGTCACTCATAAATAATTCGCGTATTCCCCGTTACTGTCCGAATGCGTTCGTAATTGGACTGCGAATCTTTCTGGAATACAATTGATTTTTTGGTTCAATTAACGACACCCGAAATTAGATACCGCATTTTTTAATCATTCTCACGGAACGATGTATCAAATTTCACGTTACAATGAAATATTGTTTTGGGCGCGCAGAGTTCGATGTTCGTTTAATGTACGTTTATCGATAACGAATGAAGAGGTCCTGGAGGAATGCGTTTTCTATTTGATTGCCGTGGAAACGAATAAAGCGCGGAATAATAACCAGGTATATTCAATTGTTCTATATTATTTCAAAGCAGTACGGCATTAGAGAGGATATCACGAGTTTCGAACGTACAGTTAACTGTTAATTAAACTACATCGTTCTTTCCGAACTTATACGGAGCGAGTTTAAATTGCCAGTTAGAAACGATTATTAACTCCGGCAAATCACATTTCATGAAAATTACTCGACCAACGTCCGGAAGGGGAAAGATACGTTCATAATTAGCGCGAGAAACGTTTTCGAGGATCGAAACGGTCGAATTGATTAAATTTCCGTAATGTTTCGACATCGGCGCGTGGCACTGCCATATTAATTAATTGTTCATCAAACGAAATATCCGCCTCCCATTAACAACGGAACACCGGCGGAGCTCTATAATATATTAAAAAATGAAGTTTCATTGTTCGCCGCCGATGGTCGGTCGCAAAGGGAATTTCTGATTCGGTAATGTATGATAACTGGTTATTAATAGCGATTCTTCGCGTACAGTTGAAGTTTCTCATAGTTACTATGTAACGTAACTATGATAGTCATAGTAACTATCATAGTTACGTTATACTCATAGTAACTATGTCTATGTAAGTAACGTGTCTATTAAAAATTGTTTAACCCCAATGGCCTCGAATTTTAGACATTATGTAAAATATTATTATGTAAAATAACAATTATTTGTGGACTGCGAATTTTATGCATTTACGACAAAAATGAATAATAATGTATAATATTATTAAGAATCAATTGTTTGATAAATTATTAGGGAATGAAATGAACGTTTGTGTAGTTCTTCAATATTGTAATTAATGATGACAATTTTTATTTTGCATAGAAATCCGTAGTCTGAATTACTTAATTATTATCTTTGATTATTATTCTTGTGTAATAATTGGAAAAATACAGAGTGTAACAGCTGTAGTTACGCGAAGGAAGCAATATATAATATAAAAGACGAGAACAGACAACTTTTTACATTTTATACAGCTTCTAAAGTTATATTATTATAGATTGAATTGAACATTTTCGATCGTATTTATATGTAGTATATTTATAAAAATTATCGTTTAAAAAGTAATTATCTAATTTTCCTTTTGCTCCTATATAATTTTAATTTAATTAAATTTAATAATATATAATATTATTAATATTAATAATTATTAATATTAATATACAATACTTAATTATATAATTTTACAAGTTTTAAAAAATCATGCAGAAATTTTTACACGAAGCATACGTCTTCTATGCAATTTTTATAAAATATAATCCCTTTTATAAAATTATATGTACCTTACGCAAATAATTTCCGTAGAAATTCTATGAAATATTACAAGATTTATAAAATAATACAAATTTCAAGAAAGAAGTATTTCCACCTGTGCCGAGACCGACAAATCGTTCATCGAGACCGGAATTTAATCGCTGCATAAACAGCGAATCTGCGGCCGACATAGACTAATATCATCTAAAGAAAATTCTCCATTACTCGAAACGGCAACAATTCGTCCGCGACGATCGCGCTAAGACCTCGTCTAAAAAAATCCTGCCTCGCAGAAACGGAGAGCCGCGGTTCTAAAGTGGCTGGCACCAAAACAAATAGCTCGAGGGACAGCATCGGGATGTCTCGTCTCGATTCGCGGACCTCGACCAAACAAACTGAACAGTAATAATAATGCCTGTTTACCGTGCAGCTACTGCATAAAAATGGCTAAAGTGAGACAGTCTGGCAAGCGTAGCGCGAAGACGAGCTGCAGCGCAATCTCGTTATGAAGTCATCTTGCGCGCTATCAATTTTTCATAAAATAATCCGGATCGCTTTTCCCTCTCGCACTGCCGCTCTCTCTCTTTCTCTCTCCCTCAACGAAGCTCGGCAATTGCACATCGAGCTTACATAAATTACAAACCGGCCGTCCGGCGTCATTACTTGCAAATACCGTTGTTGGTTCTGGCACAATCTCTTTTCACCGGCTCGCTGTTTCTCCATCCCGAGGCCTGCACTCTCACGAATGAAAATTAATTACACCGAGCATATTCACGATCTGTTAAATTCCCAATCCCCTTCTGCAGATGAGGTTTAAGGGGCGGAAGGGAAGAAGCAAGGGGAAGTGAGAAAGAGAGAGAGAGAGAGAGAGAGAGAGAGAGAGAGACCGAGAGTGAGAGAGAGAAAGAGATAAGCCGTGGTAGCATCCGGCGCACAATGCCCGTTGCAGGTGAAAGAACTGTCTTTTGATGGCTGCTACGGAAGGAGCCGGCGGGGAGTAAAAGTCTGGCAGAGAAGAGAAAGAGAAGGAAATGCCTTGATACGGTGCCCGGGGGTTAAAGTTCTTGGTTTTCTTCGTGCCGGCTCCGCTGGCACGGGATAGCTTGTGGGCGGGTCCGGGGAAAAATAAGAGTTAATGGAACAACGAAAAAGCTGCAGCGCCGGCTGGAATGGGCCAAGATGAATGGACCTTTATAGCATGAAACGTTATATCCATTGTAGCGTGTATTTTGCCGGGCTGCTGAACGGTAAACTTGATCAGCGGAGTCACGTTTCGGAATCGATGTTAATAACGTCTACGCCTCGCCGGGGACAATGCCGCGACCCTCTGACCGCACAACTTGACCTCCAACTTTCATCGAACATGCAGCACACAACGAACACGGATATTGTGATGCTCTCTTTGCGAGCATTACGCGTCCTTGCCTGTTGGAAGTGGTCTTCAATGCTCGCTTTACATAGAATCGATGGTATGTTCTACCATTTGGTATCTTTGACGTACCCATTTGGTATGTCCGACAGGCTCGTTTGATGTGCCTGACATACTTGTTTCATGTGTCTGACTGCACTGTGCACTACTTACGATTCGTACACGTTCTACGTACTTTTTATACCGGACGTATAATTTTTTAAAAATATATTTACGTGCGATCAATCTACGTATATTTCATACAAACGCTAATTGTTTAAAGCTGCAATTCTTAAGGCTTGGCTTCCTTCAGCTTCGTAATCAAATCGCAATAAATTTTTCTTTGCAGACAACTGCTGGCATTTCACAAAAATTTCAACGAATAGTTAATGATTAATAATAACATTTCAATAGATAATTAAACATGAGAAGCTAAATTCTTAGTTTCAATTCTTAATTATACGTCTTAATTATATAAGGTCGCTGAAATAACCAATAACAATTTTGAAGATATAAGATATAGAATAACAATATCGAAGACGATTGACCATCAGCCTGAAATATCAAAGTAAATGTCGCACAGATAGAAACCAACGAAAAAATTCAACTGGTAATGAAAAGTAAATGTATCATGCACGCCGTTACTGCAGCAGGAGAACGGAGAAGAAGCGATCGCGATAGCCATATCTTGCGAGAACCGAGCGTCTCGATTTATAGTGATCCGCGTGTTCCCGGAGTCCGGGTAATAAAGACTTAGACGTTGCGAATGCACCGGGAGTAATCTAATTTCGAATTCCTCGCCACTCTCCGTTACTTCTGGTGCACGCTCCTTGGCATTCGATAAGAAACCTCGCCCCGACCGGGCCGAGCCGGTCGATGTTAATCGTGTTCGACGAATGTTAAGGATGCAGGCTTGACGGTCAGGGAAAGCCGTGTTTCTTTCCGGCGCTAGTTTGACCCAGACCGGAGCCGCTCAAATTCTATTTACAAGTTGTTCCCGCGCGTATCCCCGCGTCCTCGCGCCGGCTAACTTGCTAGTTTGACGGAGTTCGGGCCCGTCTAAGACACGACGCTTCTCTGCGAGCGTATTTTCCAATTCCCTAACCGGGTCCGCGAAAGTTACGGAGGGGTTCGTCGAGATCGATGCTGATAGAATTGCTCGAAGATTTCAGGTCGATGGCCCGTCCACCGAGAGGCAAGCTTCTTTCCCACGGTAATGGAAATACATTTTCCCAGGGCACGACCACGGTCGGCGTGCACCGCCGCGCCGCTCGTCTCCGCGCCGCACCGCACAGCATCTGTTTCAGATCGGAAATATGTGAAATAATATGGAGTCGGTGCTCCGCGTCCGCCTCGATTCCCTCTGTTCTTTCTCCCGGCCAAATTGAATTTTATGCTCCATTAAAAGGATCTTAGGGCATACTTAAGTCCTCGCAATTGAGAGCCAATATGGCCGAAAATTGCTGCGGACGGCTGCTATTTCACCGGGCGACACCAAAGAATCCTGAGGTGGTGCTGCTCGTATATCTTTCACGCTCTTTGTGTAACTCTGAGTAATGCACCAGCGACGATCGCTTCTTTACGGACCCCGCCGTGAATCATTTTCAACAGCTTCGCGATTTTTTCTGCAATTCTTGTTATTCTTCCCCTCCGTTCACGTATACGTGACATTCGCGGGAATTTGAATTATAAAAATCGATCGAGCGCAGTTTTTCCAAAAATGTATTACAATTATATTAGTAACAATAATTCATTCTGTTTTTATTACTGTAGCATAATTGCGATGTGAAAACAGTGTATCATAATTACACTGTTGAATTCAATGATTTAATTTTAAACGATTTAATGATTTCATTTTGAAAAGTTAATTTTCCAGAATTAATTTCTACACTAATCCATTATTATAATCCATTATTTTAACTCTATTAAGATTTTCAAGAAGTGAGAATGTTATAAATGTAATTTATGGCATATAACAATTTTAATTCAATTGGAAAAAATATAGATTGCATTAATTGCGAGACACAGAAGCTACATAATTATTTATTATTTTATCGAGTTGAACATGACTCGGTACTGTCTTTTAATTCTGTCAAAATCAGCATTAGGGCAGCACATATTGTATAGATTATGTCCGTTTCCTGAACATGCTTACTAAATAAAATAAAAATGTGCAAACCAAATTTTGCTCGGATCTTAGACATCGTAGTTTTATTTTCATTGTATTAGATCAATCATTCAATGCAATTCAAATGAAGCAAAGCTACAATGATTGAGATCTGTGCAAACTATGAATTACACATTTTCATTTGATTTGCTATGTATTT
Source organism: Augochlorella aurata (assembly GCA_028455555.1). NCBI lineage: Eukaryota > Metazoa > Arthropoda > Insecta > Hymenoptera > Halictidae > Augochlorella > Augochlorella aurata. Next base: position 4,697,661 of record CM052164.1, on the reverse strand, counting down.
TCCGAAAGCAGACATAATCTACAAAAGTAGTGTTAAATTTCAATGCAATTTGCACCGAATTCCTGTTATTTATGCTTATATATCGCAGTTCCGCAAAAGAATAAGAACTTCATAAACCAGTAGAAACGTAAATCGGTGAATTCTTTGCTGTTCGGACTGTGCTGCTTTCTGACGGAAAACAATCGTGATTAAACGTATAATGTAAATAGCGAGCTCTAAATATTTGTTCAGTCGTCGTTAACATATCTCGAAGCAACGACACCCAGCCTTTTTAATTACGCTCCCATATGTTCTATCATATCAAACTAATTTGCAAAACCAGCATTCGTCCCAAGAGTCTAATCACTCTGGTAAAGATCTAAAAATTGGTCGAGCTATTTTTTCGGGGCCAGTGGAACCAGGTTTCATCAAACGTCGGTTTTGCGAAAATCCCAGCGGCGCGTGATTAGTGATAGAACGTCCGCGTCAGCTCTCGGACGAAAAAGAGTTCTTCAAATTAGGTGGCGCAATTTTTGCGCGACCCTGTAGACCGTAAGCGAGAACGCGAGCGTATAAAGCGCGCGGTCCGCCCTCCGCTCGCATTTATATTCGCAACGGAATCTGCATTTTGCTCCGTGTAACGCCGCGCTCTAACGTAATCCCGGAAAGTTCGCGCTACAAAAGACAGCGCTTTTTACTCCTAAATTATATCAGGCGTTTGTCAGGACGTGCGTGAGCGGACTATCCAGACGGGTTAACGTTCCGTGGCACAGGTTGGGGCCCGAAGTTGCGAGACGCGAGGCCGAGAGGAACGGCTCGGGAACGAAAGAACCGGGAACAATACCTGGCAGACCAGCGACCAAACTATTCCCAGAAGTGGCATGAATAGCATTGTTGCGGCGCGGAGCACGGCCGCGTCGCATCGCGTCTTTCCGCCGCGCGGAAAAGTCTCCTCGCAGCGGTACGCCGTCCGGCGAATCTCTAAACAGAACAATGCGCGCGTACTGCTCATGATTCTTGTCATATTACGCGTCGGCTCGTGTTGCCGGTGTCACGGCGAGCAAATTTATGCGCGCCCAGAATTGTCACGCGATCCCCCAAATTGTCTGACTTCGCGGAAACGCGAGGCTCGTAACGCGATTGCCAACTCCATCGATCCGGAGCCAACACGCTAGGACCGCTTCAAACTATCGCCATTTAATTAACGATAAAATTTCTGATTTTATTTGGAGGTACTCCCCCAAACCGTCGAAGATGTATTCGTTGAATTTTAATATGATTTTGTAATTATTTATTTATTTGTTAATGCTTAAAACCGGATCGTCCATTAGCAATTACAGAGTTGTTACATGTACATGTGTTCGATGTTGCTTGTTGCAAGATTCTATATTCTTACGGAACGTTGCTTAAGAAAATTGTAAATTATTCTTGGTTCCTTTATATAAGGATTAAGTACGTATGCGTTCGTTCTCATGATCTGGATATTGTCATGTAACATGGTTGAGGCTTCCGAATTTTTCTGCGCACTGGGAAGCGGTAGTGCACTTAAGTTATACAGATAGTTTAAGAAAAAAGATGTCGAAAAAGCAGTAAAGCTATTATTACTAGTATGTGTTATTATTATATTATTAGGAAGCATATTCCGAGCTTTAAAAGAATATCTAGCGCGTTTATAAATAACGTTCCGCGAGAATGACACAAAGATGAACGCTCCGTGTACACTTCCTGCTAACTAATTCATAAAAAGCAACACCGATTGACAATCATTGCGCACGAACGTAAAGCTTAGAGGACGTAAAGAAGATTGGCACGTTGACGGCTGATTTAAAATAAAATGATGGAGTTTGAAACAAGTGAAAATGTAGAGAAACTTCGGTCTCTGTTGTGTCACACGTGTGACCTACAGACATATCCTTCGAACTAGGAAGATAATATCTCAATAATAATATAATAATATAATAATATAATAATATAGTAATATAATAATATAATAATATAATAATATAATAATATTATAATATAATAATATAATAATAATATTTCACTACCTCATCACTATACAATAGTTTGATAAACTATTATAATAATGGTAATAAATAAAAAGAAACTATTTAAACATTGATTTCTCTCCATAATAAACGTAACGAGTTGATAATAATTAATCTGCAAATTTTATTCATTTATGGCAAAAAATGGGTGGTTGGAAGTGAAAAGCGTGAAAGAAGCTAAGAATATTGGTGCACTAATTTCAACTTAATAAAATTCTTAAAAAAAGGAAGAAAGAAAATTATACTTAGCTCAACTATCTAATATCCTATAATAATACAGTAATATTTTCAAACTGTCTAAATGCATAAAATCCGCAGTCTAATAATAACAGCTCGATCGCGGAACAAGATCGTCGCGTCGAACATCAGGGAATCCAGAGATCGTTCGAATTCCCGACGCGACGACAGGATCCTCGTGGTCGGTTTACGACACGTCAATCGCACTCGCGATTACTTAACCGACTCGTTAGAGGACACGACGGGGCGACAAGTTCCAGCAATCATAAACCATTGCCGCCTAATCGATTCATGGCCACGGGATCTCCTTACTTGCCGAGTTCAGACGGAGTTTGCCCAGGCTGCCGTGACGCGGACCGAGTCGCGGTGAAGTTGTAACGCTCGTCGATGGCCGAAGGAGCCACGGCAAGGGCCGGCCTTTAAAGGAATTCGACGTCGAACCCGAGAGGAGACTGGATCCTCTTATTTCAAGAACTTTTTCCATTGCTGCTGGTTCAGCGTGGCTCGCAGTTGCTCGGTAATTTAATCAGAGCACAAGTCCGACGTAAATCTCCGATCGCATCGGGGAGAACGCGGGGACGGCAGGGGTGCCACGAGTTCGTACTGTACCGTGCGTCATGGAAAATTCCGGAAAATTATGGTGAACGCGCAGCGGTGGTAACTTTTCTCAAAAAGTTGAACGCAACTCGTATTTTCATACGATTTTCTCTTATGTTTTTCGCTGAATTCGAATATGCTATCAATTTGAGTATATCAGACGCTGCTGACATAAATAGACAGCGGATTTTAGGCACCGGTGACAAAAACGAATAGGTGAAAAATAAGACGAGATTTAAATGAAGAATTTAAGGATATTGTTACGTTACTTGCAACCTATTATGATTATTAAAACGGAGAGAAACATTTTCATTCAAGTCGACAACAGCATTGTATTTAATTTAACTTCTTGTGGATATTAATTTCTCGGTACTTGACTATAATTATATAATTAGAATATAAAATTTCATATGACGATTCTGATCTGAAATCAGTTATGTAATTAACTCTGGTAAAAATGTTTTTTTCCAAATTGTTTAACCGGTTTAGTGGGTCACGCGGGAGGAATGCACAAGCTGAATTCGAAAGCATTTTGCGTCGCTGATGAAAAATGCCTCCTGGGAAAATGTACTGTCGCATCGTCTATTGTACTAGTTTGTTAAAAACATGCAGCTCTGTCGTCAAATATCCATGCCTTTCGAAAGGATCTTTTTATTCCTAATAATGTAGTGCACCATCGCCGGACACTGGGTTCAGTCGAAGTATCGTATCTATCAACTACGCAACTATAACCTGCGGGCTTGCGCGCACGTATAACACACACCTGTCCCCCGTTTTTCTAGCCGAGTGACCGTGGTTGTCTCGTTTAGCCGTCGATCGATAATTCAATCAGACCGGAAGCCACTCGGATCGCAGCGCGCCGCGCGGTTTGTCAACACGTGTCACGCGCGTGACGAGCGTGCATAAACGCTTTTAACGCAACGGAGATATAATTTAAACGTTGCCAACGTCCATACAACAATAACAGCAGCGCGGCGGCCGGACAACGGGGCTCGTGTTTTCGGGTCCCGAGCGAATTCGACGCGAGCCGTCCTCATAATTGCCACGCGATTAGATACCGCGCCGCGTGTCGTCGCTCGATCGGTCGATTTGGGGATGCGCGCGACCAGTCGGCCCCGCGACCCCTCGAACGCGAACGGGAACGCGCGAACACCGGCAATCCTGCTCGCGTATTGACAGATATATCGCGAGAAAATCAACAGGCGGCCGGGGTCACCCTTCCCGCACTTTTCCGATTAAAAGCCGTACGAATGGCACACGCCGCGATGCGTCCTCCATTCAACCGGCCTTCCCCCGCATCGCACACGCGCTCACACCCTCGCGGTCCGACCACCCTGTATTTAATATCGACAAACTGCGCGCACCTCGGACCCTTCCGGCTCGTTACGCTTTCGACACCCCCCGGAATGTCTTCGAATTCATTTCCACCGCTTTTTGCGCGTCGACGCGCGAACCGATGTTGTTCCATCGCGCCGATTGAAAGATTGTCGCACCGTTTTTCTCGTCGAACTGTTTGTTTAATTGACTTCGCATCGGCCTCGTTAGCGGTCGCGGAAATATTTACCGAATGGTGTCGACACGCGATCTCGATCAGTTTTTGACACCCTTGTTACGTAATGTCGTGCCAGTGTTCGGGGTTGGCCGCGCGGACTGGCGCACACTGTCGATTGGAGCGCAATAGGCGAGCACGACTGTCTTGACAGCAGCTCGATCTTTAAACTCGCATAACTCTGTTAATAATACTTGTAATCTATTGTACCAACGACCATTTTAAAGTTTACACTTCTACTTTCTAATCTTTATCGCAATCGGTGACTAAAGTGTAATACTGGGCTGCAGAAAAGTATATGCAAATATTTATACTGCAAATATTTTTTCATACAGATTGGGCATTTATGAAAGTAAATATGTATATAATTGAACACATATGAAAGTAACTATGCATATAATTGCTCGTTTATGAAAGTAAATATGCATATAAATGTGGACATTTAGAGGAAAAAGCCACGGTGTCCAATCATAGCGGATCGTTGCCGATTTCAGCGCAGTCGTTTAAACAGCAATTAGCATCATCTTCGCTTATGATTTCGAATATGACGAACTAAATATTCTTGTTGTTTCCATTTAAAATGCCATTCCTGGGTTAAAATGACCGCGCTTTCCTACATGAGCATTTTACCGAACCTAAGTGGGATTTTATGTTTGACTAAAGAAAAGAAATCACAAAAAGTAGACTATAGGAGTTATGGTCGAAACTATTTTTCGTCGAAACTCTCATGAGTGCTATTTCACAATTTTATAGCATTTCTTGAATTCATTCTTCCTTTCTTTTGTCTCTTTCTTCTTTTTCGAGGTGATTCACCGTCTAATATATTGTCGGCAGCGAATAAATTTTTTATGCACGAAGTGTCGACAATAACATTTGTCGGTGAAACTAAAGTAAACATTTGTCGGAAATCTCAACGCGACGGTATATAAACAATGTCTGTGAAATGCGGTGTCGTTGGAATCGTGTCGGTGAAATAATTGTCATTGATTTCAAGCTAACCCGTACTATAAAGCTTGAGAAATCATTGATATTTTCCTAGATTTATTTATTTATCCTTCTTTAAAACATTTGCGAATCATTAAACCTTGTATGTAGTGCAACCACAATGTCCACGTTATCTGAAGCTTGATTATTACAAATATTTTATGAAAATTCGTTTCTCTAAAACGTTAATCAACGTGAAAGTGTACAAAAAACGGGTATCTGAAGTATTTTTACAATATTTCGTCGAGAATTACTAATAATTGCTAAAGGAAAAATCGAAATAAGTACCCGGTTGTGCATACAATAGTTGATCAAGATCGATGAAGATAAATATATTCGCCAAATAAATTCAACGATCTACTATCAAATATCTCTACATCAGTATAATCTTGCGATCATAACCAAACCGTCACAATATACATCCGAGCTTGTATTTCATTTCGAAAATTACCGAACCCATTACACCTCCAATGGAATGTGAAAAGTGTGTATTAACATTCGCAACTAATTCCACATTTGTCCCAGCGGCGTGCGCATACGACATTAAACATCCATTAACCACTTAACCCAATTGGTCATCTGACTCGATCACAGCTTCCCGGTCAGCGAACAGGCGCGTGCGTTGCAAACAATTGCTCAAATAACCACGGGAAAATAACCGCGAGTAATATTTCGAAAACTAGTCCACCGCTGTGACAAAGCAGACGGAATAAACAAAAAACGACCAATAAAATCGCCTTCCGTCGGAGAAAAAAACTTTCCGCGAAGCACACCTATCTGCTCCGTTATTCCGCAAACAAGAAAAACACCGGTGTATCCGGATGTCGCAGTAATTGTATCGAAACGAGCAAAAGCGCAGCGGCCACAATCAACCGGCACTGCTATTATTGATGGCTCGCCAGAAATTTATGCCATTATATTCCGGCGGAATAATGTATCGCCGTGTAAATTGATCGATAATGAAAATTGACGGTATAATAATTCAGTAAATTACCAAGCAGCAGCGGCGGCGACGTAGCAAGTTGTTTGCCCGATCCGACACGATCCGGCGTCGCGTCGCGCCGGTGTCCGAGCGAACGTCAGAAAATGGGGAAACGTTGATCGAACGGATCCGATATCTATCTCGATTAAAATTCCGTCGCGAGGATACGTCGACGCTCTCGCTGCGAGGGTACGGTGATCGAGCGGATGGGTATCTTTGTTTTCGAGCCATAAATTTTCGGCCGGGGCCGGCCGGACTCCGCGGAAACGAACTGGCCATTGCGTTAAACATCGATCCGCCGATTCAAGGTAAATCGCTATTGATCGTCGTAGTCCTGCATGCCTCGCTCGGTCGTTAATGAGACGAAATTTGGCTGCATTGTCGGATAATCATATTTCACGGTATCGAGCTCCGCCGCGATAGTCGCTTTCTGTTATTCTTCAAACAATTCTACCGCCACCTACAATTTCTAGGTGCGCCGATAAACTGTGCCGTGATGGATAACTCCGATCTTTTGTTTGCCGATGTCTGAATTATTATTTGTCGAAGTCGGTTCAGTTTTATGTTCGAGGCTAGCATGAATGAATTTGTTCTTAACACTAACAAACCAGTCAGAATGACTGGTCTCCGACTTTTTCTTTTACAATTCCTGATGCTGTAAAAATCTTTTTAGAAATTTTAGTGGGAAGTTTAAATTAATCCAATCTTGTCATTGTCGTAAAATAATGTATATTATTTGTGTTTAGGGCACAGCAATCTAGTGTCAAATTCGGCGTGTTTCTTAAAATTTTATCGGCAACATAAGTTCATTATTAGATTCAGCTATCGTAAGTAATTCGAAATTCGTAAAAGATAGTAAGTGGAATAAGAATTTCATGCATTTATGCTAAAATTAAGTCGTCGCAGTTGAAAATGACGGTTGAAAGAATTCAGAGACATCGATGTATTATTTTTGACCTATTAAAATCATTAAAAGAAGAGAAAATTTGCTATATTAATTTCCAATTCTTGCAATTGGTGCATGCAATTTCGCATAAAAGTCCGCAATCTGATAACGACTAACACTTGCCGAAGATCTATACCGATTTACATAAATCGGTATATTTACATAAATCGGTATAGAGGGGGAATTTCGTTAACAATAATTTTAACAATAATTCAAACAACAATTTTAGTAATTATACTGATTTTGCTGGTCGGAAGTCGTTGGATCTATATCGCGCATCTTTGCTGTTTTCTCGCTGGAACGAGGCCGGAACAGAGTCTCCTCGAATAACAATTGCGAGAGCGAGATAATAGAGGAATGTCCCCGATCTCCGGATCGAGATTTCTCTTATTCGTACTTCCGTCGAAAACCTGTCGAAGCCTTTAATCGACAGGAACTCGATAAATTAATTCCGGTCGAGGCGCCCTTTCAGAAAAGATCTCGCGATCGCGGGAATTGGGAGGGGGGGGGGGTTATTACAACCAGACGCCCGCTGACCATTATGACTGAATTAGCGAAGAGAATTCTGCACTCGCGGCTCGATCCGTGCCTGTGATATTTGCCGTGGCACGTTTAGACTAAGAAAAACCGATAAAGTACTCTGGGGTCACGACGCGAGAGAGGGTGGGGGAGAAGAGGAAGTTTCGTTGAACCGCCGGCACCCGGTTTTATGCAGTTCCATTGCAGTTGAGTTGGGAAACTCGTCGAGAAAAGGGGTTGGATCGTCTGAGTGCGCGCGAGGCCGCCATTCTCCTTATTAAACGGCGATTTTAGAAATGCTGCGAGCTTATCCGCGGAGAAGCGGATCTGGTCTTGTGATTTTTCAAGAAACCGCGGACGATATTAACACACAACTTAACTCTAATTGGTAGACTGCGCATCGTTCTGTGAAATAATAATTGTCCGGGTTGATTGCAACGAGCTAAGGCGAAGTAGACGCTCGTTTCTATGCTTGATCGCTTGTATACAGGGTGGCCAAGCGATTTGCGCACCTTCTATACTTCCAAAATATGCGTTGCACGAAACAATTTTGTATACAAATGTCGCATGATTTAAAGGGGTACATTATGTAGTACATTTATTAATATATAGTACCTAACCTTGACATAACCTTAACATACTTAATATAAACAAGGAATAAACATGCGAGTAAACAGATAATTGTGAAGTAAATTCCCTCGAATTGTTCTTCAGCTTATAAACAAACATGGACAATTTCGAAAGAGGAGATACGATTATTCGAGCCTCGCGGCAGGCTTTTATAGCCGCCGATTGTCAACAACTGTAAAAACAAGGCGCAAGGCTGGAATAATCGTATCTGCTCTTCCCATATTGTCGATTTTTGTTTCCAAGCTAAAGGACGAATCAGATTTCAGAAGTCAAGAACCCGTAAAGATCGTAATAAATTTATCTCTACGTTTCACAAAGAGGAAGCATCTTGCGTCATTTGAAGCGGTGCAATCTGTGGTTCGATCGGAGCCGATTAATTTTTACTGGCTTTTCTCTGTTGGGCTATCGGAAATGGCTGACAGATCGCGGAACACCGTTTCGCCTTGTACGCGCATCGAAAGCCCGGCATTGAATTCTGCAGAACGTTGAAAGCGGCGACAATGAATGGGACAATATCGAAGACGCAATAAAATATTCCGCGCCGTCTGAACGCGATAAATATCGTAATCCTACGGATGAAGTTCCATAGATCCCGGGGAACTACGGGCCGCGTACAATAAAATCTGGATCAGGCGAATAAAACGAAAATCACCGAGAAACGATAAAACACCGTGAAATCGTTTTTATCCCGGCCATTCGGCCACCTCATTCCGTCGCGTAGCTAATAAAAATACACGGAGCGGAGACATAGATAAAAGATGTGTCAAGCCAGCAGTAATTCTTAGCAGAATGATTCCATTAACCGGGATCGCGCGCGTTTAACAGCCTCCCAACGATTTTTCGCGCATTGAAACTCCATTCAGACGCGTCTCGTTCACGTCGCCTCGCAAGAATTTTCGCTTTTTCGAAACACACCCTCGCTGCCATTGGCTCGAGAGGTTTCGGAACGCTAAATGCAAGACGGCAAATTGCATGGAAGTCTCTGAAAGACAGGGTGTCAATGACACTGGCACTCGGCAGGGGATTCTAGAAATCTTTAAGCAGATTTCTACCGGCAGACGGTGACCTTACCGAGGAGCCTTTCCTTTCGCGTTTTCAGAGGGTGTCGCGTCGCGCAGTTATTAACCCGCGGATTTAAGGAATGAGCGCGTTTTGCTCCGAGGAGGAGCGACGTTTGAAAAGACGGGCTTCCGTGGCTCCGCGAGGCCAGCCATAGTCACGTCCGGAGGATGATAATCTGGCCGCGCTTCACAACGTGCTTTCGTAATGGCCGGACCGTGGAACGGCCAGATGAATGCCGGCGAGCACGGCCCAGGCGGAAGGAACGCGAAGGAAAAGCATCGAGGGGTGGCTCTGATCAAGAGGGAAATGAGCGCGACTCGGATAGCGGAGTCTCATTATCCGCCGCGAGTTATCATACACGTTATTTGCCTCCGTTAACAAGGCCTCGGATCCCGCAGTTCCAATCCGAGCGTGAGGGAAACCTTGTGAAACGCTGAGAACCGAGCATCGGAGCCAGCGAAAATGAGGGGTTAATGTTCGATCGATTCGCCGGTTTGTTGTTCCAATGTGTTCCCCGGCGCGTGAATCGTTTGCGTCGGTGAGTCAGCATGCGCTCGATCGCAGATTGCCTTCGCGCGATCACGAGATGATCGTGGAAAAAGTAGCCGTCCGTTCGATCCTCTTTGGAATATTCGACTCGATATTTTCTTGCATCGGCTCTATCCGGCGTTAATTTATAACGGATTTAAGCCGCCCGATTTTTACAATAATAATAATAATAATAATAATAATATTAATAATAATAACATCACTGGTAATTCGAAATAAAGAAACTGTAGAAACAAGAAACAGTCACAATAGTACCCATAGCTATATCCGTAACAGGTATCACAACAAAGAAATTCACACAAAACCTAATAACAATAGGCCTACACCCACGATTACACACAGAGATACAAAAAGCAACAATATTAAAAACTGCAACCATAGTTAGAAAAACCATACAAAAAGAATAGAGAACAAGCTCATGACTTGGTAAGCAACCCGTCATGCAGATGAAATGACCACCAAAGTGTGCAGAGAAAATATAATAATAATAATAGTAATAACAATTTTATTCATCAACGAGATAAACACTTTGTTGCAATTAGAGAAAGTAATAATATGGTAGCAGTCACGCAAAGATGAAATAAAGCAGCTTGAACATAAAAAGTTGAGGAGGAAAAAAGAATTTAGATCCCATTTCTCTCGCAATGTAAATTTCTCTTTTCTATATTGTCTTTGTGTAATCTAAATTTTGAAAAAGTTAAAAAACAATAGCTTTTATTCTTTCTCAAAAGTAAGAAAAAAAGCATTTTAGTCATCGTCTAGTAGACTAGCCCCTTTACCATCCAAACAAAATTCAATTCGTTCGATTACGTAGCGCTCTAATGAAAAAAAGGAATTTATAACAGACAGTTGCAAACAACTTTGTTACTTGTTAACGTAGAATCGATGGTTCTGCTGCAGAGTAATTAAATCGAATTTTTCTACCAGGAATGTTTGGACAGTTGAAAATGCAGGCACACCAATTACGAACCATTTTGCCGGTTTTTGTTAGATGTTATTGTTCCAAAGCCCAAGCCCAAAATATGAAATAACGGAACATGCATGTCAATAAAGTACGCAAATGCACGAAAAAACTGAACATTCGAATATGTTCAAAACAATTAGACACGCGACGGTAATAATTGGTTTTCACCAGCATTTTTGAGATTGCAATACACTCAGTTATATTTTTAGATATTTTGATATTCTCAGTACCGGCAGTTTTCTAATACTCTTCCTAAAGTCTAGATTCAACGATTGAGAATTCCTTAAAAAATTGTTCAAAGATGACTGCAATTTCATTCGTAATCAACGAATTATGCGGATACATTAAATGCAACAACCTCTTCCGAAATTATTATTTAAAACATAATTATCGAGCTATTTTACGTGTACATAATCTAGCATCAATGTATTTTACTTAATTGTCGAGAATTGAGCAATTAAGTGAACGATTTAAATACTCTGAGCCAAAATTGACCCAGCCACCGCCTTGCGAGGATTGATAGAATTTCGGTGATTAAATTGTCAAGCACTGAAATTCTCGTAGATGATGATATCACTGCCACGTACACATTCTCTTAGTGTTGGTTTATGAGCACGCCAAATTCAAACGTCTAATATAAACGCTCAGTTTTTAAAAAATTCCAAAAAATTGCTTTCTGATAGGCGAACAAAAGGATAGCAAACAATTCTGGTCGCAGTAATTACATTGTGGATTTTGTGCATTCATGAGAAGCACATTAAATGCAAGAGAGTCGACACGCGTCTTCGCAAGTAGAAACAATGGGCGATGGTCAGACATGCTCACCATATTTTATCGCTCGAACGATCGCTTCTATAATTTAATTTATTTATTTATTTACGATTCACTCGAATCAAGGTCACCCTGCGCTATCGCTGAAACTTGGGTTTTGAGACCGATCTAGAAAAAACTATAATGACACCTCGCGTTGCATTATAGTCACATTTCACATTTTGATGCATATTTCGATCGACAGCCGCAAGCCAACGCCACAATGGATCTAGTTTACGAAACTTATTAGCCAGCTTGTATTCCAACGCACGACAATGTTCCGGCTTTTAACAATATGCCGGCATTGTATAATACTATTACCAATTTGCTAATTAATGCTATTAAACCTCCCGAACGTTCTAGGTATTATATCGATGAACCAACTCAATCCATTTCGATGGTATTACCGTTTTGTAATATAGAGTAAAGACATCTGCGCGATCATTATTGTGACCAATTTCAGAGTTACATAAACTGATGGCACACAGGCGTGCGTACATATGCTCTCGCGAGACAGAAATAAAGTGGATTAATGGAAATCGAACGGCGAAAGTGAGTAAAGCTTTTTTAACGGAAGACCAGCCGATTGAGAGTGTGAATCGAAAACTGCGATTCGTTCGAACCTGGATATTACTGCGCATTATTACAATCTATAGCAAAATAAAAAGCGTTATTTATAATTTCAGTAATCGTGAGCCAAAATATACTAAAGCGATCGTGTCGATAAAGTAGATTGCAGTTTTTAACGATATTTAAAGAGTGCATTAACAGATTAGCTCTTAGCAATTATAACCACTAGATTGGGGATTTATTATAAAAATTAGCGACGAAATTTAAACATCAGACAAATATTAAAAATTTGACATTACTTATAACAATTTTTATTTTGCAGAAAGATCCGCAGTCTAATTATCACGTACTAATTCGTCGCGTTTTCGAATCCTTTGTAATCAAGAAGCTTGCGCATTTTCAATTCTTACTTCACACATCAGAATTGTAATATTTTTTAAAAATTATAAATCGATTATTAATTTACATTCAAGTTATATATAAATTGCTTAATGTTGATATTAAAAATTCGAGTTGCAACGTGCAATCGAAAATGGCTGCATATTTCCCAGCGAAGAATAATACCGTAAGCCGGAGCTTTCAAATATTTGATGTAGCCAGGCCCGAACAAAGAGGAACTGCAAGACAATAGTTAGAAAGCCTTCGCGAACAGTATTTCATCTCGTTCTCCGAACTATCAGCACTGTGTTCGGTGAAATAATTTCACGGGGCGGGTTATTATCCTATTATGCTAAAACTGTATCATTCGCATAACTCGAAAACGGGAAACCAACAGGGAACGTTACAGAAACCAAACCCACTCCGGCATTGTAGCCTCCAATCTCCCCCATCCACCGTGCTCCAGAAGATAGGTACTTCCCATAGGTGCTTTCACAGTATATTATTCTTTCAAACACCGCGGCAGAAGTTCGAGCCAGCGCGCCGCAGCCGCTTGGAACCGAGCAAGCGGCGTCGAATGTTTTTCCTGACTCCAGGGAGAGGAAAACGGAAGAGGGCAAGAGAGTGGAGGACTTACAGTGATGCACGGTTAAATTGACACGAAATCAAACCCTCCGCTGTCGCGCTTCCCTTGCGAAACACGCGCGTCGCACCGGGTCACTCAAACAACCGTCGCTCAAAAACTAACGACGCTGGCGAGATCCAAAAATTTCAGAATACAATTTCAACATTCTAAAACATCGTTTACTTTGTTGGAACTCGATCTCCCGCTTCCAAGTATATTGAATTAATTCTTAATTCCATTCATTTAATGAAAATATTCATTTCTCCAAAGCAATATTTTGACCCAGCGTGAGAGCGGAGAGTAACTTTTTTTTATTTAAGGCTCCGTTTTCGAGAAGGAAGAGGTTGGCAAAATAATAGTATTAAATAGGCGTCTGGCCATCACATACCATTTCTACTTCTCGCCATAGCAACTTATTTTTCTCGAAAACGCAGTTTTAAATGAAAAAATGTCACTCTCTTTTCTCAATTTATTTCTGCTGGTAGAATCATCCCCTGGCCGGATGTGCTACGATTTTTCACCCACCCTGTATATTATACCCAGAAACACAGAGAAAGCAACGTTTTGAAGTTAGAATATTAATAATAGCGATAATCAACGCGTAGACTATTACAGTGAAAAATATTAAGGACCGCTTAGCTAACAATTGAATTGCGAAGTTTATGCATTTACGTCATAATTGAATAGTTACAATTTAAAATAGCGTAATAATCAGAAGCAATGTATTATTCTCAATCTACTAAGATCATTAACAAAAAAGAACAAAGCTTTCTATTCCTTGCAATTGATGCAAAGAATCTTTATTTTGCATAAAAATCCACAGTCTGCTAATAATAAACGATATATATAAGTACATTTGATGGTTTATTTAACCACAAACAACTAATGTTTGCAAGCAGGTATCGTCCGTGGTGCTGAAATCGGGAATACGCGGAGCCGGCATCTCGAAAGGCGTGTTCCGAGCATCCGTCCGTGGCAGAGGCGATAGATCGGGGCCGTGTAGGCTATGGTTTAGTGCATTCCGTGTCGTAGATCCATTGTGGCCCCAAGGATTACCGAGTAGTTCAATGGACGACGGTTCGGTCGATCCAGTCTGCGGTAGTCTGTTCTCGGTATTAACCGGGAAAGGTAATTAACCAGCCGGTTTCCCGGTAATCTTTCGTTCCAATAACAAGGCAAGCGAACGCATCGCCGGTCCCGGCGATAATTGCGCGGGTTCTTTCGGCCAAGAAACTCGTTTAACGCTCGTCAATGCCGGAAGTCTGTCTACTCAGCAAACAACGCGCGCTCTCCCGCATCCGCCGCGCGGCTTAAACTTTGTTTGCGAAAGCTCCGGCGAGAAGGAATTCAGAGCGACGCGACGCGGGAAGAACGCCGAGGGTGTGGGGCGCGAGAACGGCGAACAGATAGAGAGGATCTGCGGTGTATCAATTTAACACGGTTTCGTAACAGCAATACATACAGCCGCTCGTTAAGGGGCGTTCGACTTCCGCGTCTAATTCCTCGGGTGCCGCTCATTATGGATTTTACGTCGGCCGAAGTATTATTCGCTGGCATTGCCGCGTGCTAGGACAAAGCCAAGAGAGAGCCGGCATCAAAGACAAGCTGCGAGTAGCGGATGCGGCTGCGAGCCGCGTGTGCTTTCAGCCTTTTAAACGGCCCGGATCGATCGACCGCCGCAATGGCGAGGAGCCACGACGACGACGCTGCGGATTACAACATTGTTCCGTCGATCGTGGTTTTCTGATCGCGTTAACGCACCCGGCACCGTTAATGGCACACCCTCAATGGATTACAAGGTTGGAATTAACGACCGGAGCTCCGATAACTCGAACATGCCGACTGTCTCGGGGCTATATGTCGGTTTACTGTTTTCCCCGGGCGGGAAAGGGTTGTCAGTAGAAGCTATGTCGGCTTCGGGTAACTCGCGTCGTTGCTACGACAATACTTATTGTTAGTTGTTTGGTAGATAGGAATATATATTCTGCATACATTCAGCTGTCTCGTATTTGACAATTCATTGTTTTACATGATTCGTCGGATTCGCGATGAAGAACCCATTTTACGAATACAAATATAATTTCTGTGCAAAAGCACGAGTAAAAATAACAACTCGCCGACGGCAAAGAATTTGTAATTAATGTAGAAGCGAGGGAAATCGCCGGGCAACGGGTTAAATCCACAGAAAAATCAACGCGGTTAACAGGAGTACGTTAAAATATGTTGGAAAAATATGTCGTTTGAAATTGAAATTTATCAGAACACACGTCGCTTATATTTTTGTGTTGCTTGCGGCAAATATTGCAATAACACTGATTAAAAATCAAAATATATATATATCCTATTGTTATTTTCATAAACCTATATAAAACAGCTGTTTTCAATGCCCCGTGAGTCTAGCGTTGATTCAACTACTCCCAGACGGAAAGTGAGCATCGGCTAAAAAGGAAGCTCATCATTTCGCTCCCTTAAGATCGACACCTCTTATATTTTTCTCTGAACGAATAGACTGCCGAAGGCCCTTCGTAACTCCGGTTCGGCAAAGAATCCCGAGCTGAATAAAGGAGTCCCGTTACAACAAGCCCACGTTGTTACCTTGAGCCGAAGTAGTAACGGTGTAAATAGCTGTGCCCGCGCGAACAGGAACGAGACGCGGAGCTTTTCAGCGTGCGAACCGTCGGACTAATATCGTCCCGAGGATAGGCATCAAAGAAAAACGACGTATCCGACGGCGGGGAAGGATGCGGTCAGCCGTCCCGCTTTTCCATCGAGTTCGGTGAATGGATAGGGAAAGGTCGTGGGGCAGGGCAGCCGGTTTGGCTGAATGGATGGCTCCTGAACGGGTCAGAGGGAAGCGTCGGTACTCATTATTAGCCGTGAGTTTGCGCCGTTTCCATCCTCTCCGCCGCGTCGCGTCGCGCCTCGCCGGCCCGCTTGCTGAGTAAACACTTTGATTTATGTGCCACGGTACCCCCGATAAGGATAAACCGACCCCCGGACGCCGGGCACGGCCAGAAGCAGGCAGAAGGGGGCAGAAGGGGGCTGAAGGGGGCAGAAGGTGGGCAGAAGGGGGCAGCACAGGGCAGGAGGAGGAGGAGAGGTTGCACCGGTGCACTCAACGCATACAACCCGACACAAACCCGCGCGCCTCCTCCACTTCTCCCCGGACGCTACTCCTGTAAATTTCCCTGTCCCCTCGCTTCTCCCTCTTCACCGTCACGCCGCCACTCCGTCTCTCCGTTACAGCTCTGTGTATCTTGCTTCGTCTCTTTGTCTTTGTCTGCTCGTGTTTATCCCATTCTTTGCCTCTCCCCGCTCTACGAATCCACGCCGACGCCGCACCACGCGCAGCCCGCACGCTATGCGCGCCCTGTACACCCTCTCGCTGAATTATCTCTCTTGCTCTCGTCCTATCCGTCTCGTACTCCGAACCTCAACGGTGTATCGTGTGGCTCGTGTACGTGGTTATTACACCGTTCCGTTGCAACAGCACGGCCGTGCATCCAGACAACGGGTATCCAACAAACGCAGGGAACGGGAGACCGGCCCGCGCCGTCTCTCGAACCCGCGATCGACCATCCAGCCGACGATCTTTCGTTGATTAGTCGGCGGTTGACAAATTTTTTGACGACGGGGTTCGTCGGCTTTCGAAAACTCGACAACTTCCGAGCTGGGAAAGCGGATTTTAAAACCGGCTTCGAGACGGGATTCGTCGAATTAAATTATTTGAAATGCAATTGTTCTGATGATGTGCTATTTCATTTAGCTAAATTACGGTTGGAATATTTATGTTAGCTTATTTGGGTAGACAAATATTAGTTTATTTGACTGTTGAAACGATTATTTGTTAATTTATACGACTACATTTTAGTTGAATCGATCGTATGTTAGGTTATTTGGTTAAATGTCAGCTGAAATTATTGTATGCTGGTTTGTTCCGTAAACTGTCAGTAGAAATCGTGTCAGTGATTTCTGACGCCAGTGGCCACGTGTGGTTTATTTGGCTACATGACAGATGAAGTGATTATAACATGACCATGTTAGTTATTTAACTGTATGTCAGATGGAATGGTTATCTGTTTATTTATTTGACCGAATTTCAATAGGAACGATCGTATGTTAATTGATTTGACTGCGTGTTAGATGAAATGATCGTAGGTTAATATATTTGGTTGCATGTCAGTTGAGATGACCACGTGTCAGCTTGTTTGACTAAACGCCATTTGGAACAATCATATGTTAATTTATTCAGCTACGTCAGTTGAAATAACCATATGTTAATTTATTTGGCTACATGTCAGTTGAAATGGCTATATGTTAATTTATTTGACTGCATGTCAGTTGAAATGGCCATATTTTAATTTATTTGACTGCATGTCAGTTGAAACGATCATATGTTACTTTACAGTAACATTTTCTGAATGATTTAATTGTTTGAATTTCAAATAAAATTAACCTTTTATAGCTCTATATAATTTTAAAGCCACTTGTACGGAGTTGTATATGCACACGTTGTAATGTAACTTCATTTTTATCTACAATGTGGTGTTTTCGTTGGATTGTTTCTCTTCTATGACCAAGAAGATTTTGAATCTTAATTTTTATAGCTTATTTCCTGCATCGGAATAAGTTCACTTTTATTAAAAATTATAAATTTGTACTTATACGTTTCGACTTGAAATCATTCCAAGTACAGTATACTGTAATAAAACCTGTAGCAGCCCGCTGGTTGGTGATAGTGATCGTGCATTACGTGGATCGGTGTGCCATTATTTTCTGCAATATTAAATGCTGGAGGTCAGTGATTAAATATTCGCAATTGCCGAAATTGCTCTTATTGCTCGGAGTAACCCGTCCGTGGCGAGTTAACATCTGCTTAATTACGGGAAAAATTAATTTCTCGATTGCAGCCCCGAACTACAAAGTAATAAATACTGTTCCTCTCTGTTCGCCGACTGAATTAAAAGGTTACGGGCGCCGGATTAATACGCGGAAGTTAGTTGTCCAAATATTTCATCGTGAACTTCATCGGGCAACTGCAAAAACTGTTACCGCGTGATTTCATTGCGAAATAACAAAGCAGTTATTTCAATCTCCGGAACAGATAATTTCCACGGAAATAAGTTTCCCTTCGCACGGGTTTTCTCCGGGAATTGCGGATTAATAATCGGGCGTCCCTTTGTCGCGCGCATGCAGTGGAAAATCAATTAAACAATATTAACTTCCACGTAACTCAACAATTTTTGTATAAATTATGAAATTCGTAATTATTAAGTTTCGTCGGACCTATGGAATGCAATATTGTGAAAATTATTCACGCGTTCATATTTTCTGTCAAATTTTCACCGCCGCGCATGTGAAAAGTTATGGTTCGTTAGAAAAATGCAGAACTGCTCTTCCTCTTTCCGAGAAAAGGCTGATTTTATTTAACCGGGCACTAAAATACTGAATCGTCGAAATACTAACGACCACAGCATACAATTCAGTGCCATAATACATTCGGTGATATAATAAATCATGCATACTTAACCCTTTGCGGTATTTATTTCTTTTGTTTTTACGTGAAATAAAAATATATTATTGTGTTACATATATCTAAAGTTTAAAAAAGAATTATCAATTTTTGCTTTTTTTCACTTGTTCTTGCATATTACGTGTTACTGTTCGTTCAACGAAAATTAATGCCGACCAGTATGACGTCTATGTGTAAATTTAATACGACTATGAAGGGTTGAACGAGACAAAGCGGTTAATCCATCAATACGACACTGGAAACTTTTCATCCAAAAATATTCGAATAAAACACTACGGTAAGACTTTGTTCCGCGATCAAAGCTGTCATTTTAGGAAAACAATAATACCCGACGCGACTCGCGTGCCCTTTTGTATCCCACACTGCTCTATCAATGAAATTATTCACTAAGCTCGTTACTTTGTGCCTCGCTATTCCCGACAGATGCTTCGATTTAACGCGCGAGCCGTTCTCAAACGAGATTTTCCTTGTTCCGAGCGGAGAGAGAATTACGCGAAATATTTTAACAATTCTGTCGCTGCGGCAAAGGGATTGTTTAAGAGATTATGACAATTCCAGCAGGTTTAAACCAATTCTTTTCCCGGGAATAAAGAATCTGCCGCGATAAACTCGCTCGCTCCCCTTTCACTGTGCCGAGATATGCGGTCACGCTCACGCACACAAATTATAACATTTATCCGCGCGGCTTCAACGGGAAATTGTTCCGCGACATAAATCCACTGGGCAATGAAGCGTGCCAGAGAGAAATGTGGGAAAGATAGATAGCGGTGGAAATGAAAGGATCGTTTTTTTCTCGTCCCGATAATAGACCTATCGCTGAAGATACAGTGATGATCTTATCCCGCCATGTAATGAGGCAAAGTTCGTTAGCGGTGTGCTCCTTTTATTTGAAACTAAAAGACATTCCAACCAAATTTTTCAGAACTTAACAAGAGCCGATATAATTTCCTTGGAGCCACGTGGTGTGCTACTTTGTCAGGCTGGCGAATTAAAATTTTATCTGGCAATTCGAAAGTAGGATTAAACGATTATCAAAATTATTACTTTAGAATTTTGGTTACTTTACAACTGTGATTATAATGTATTTTAATGGCTAGACTTGCCATTAGCTACAAGATTCTTCGCGATGTAATTAAGATGATAAATATCAACTACGGTCTTATACAGCACTTACGCTTGCGACAGATTTCTAGCTGTAACAATTTTTAGCGACACAGTTTTTTGTTGCACATTATGGTACATCAATCTTTGCTCCGATACATCACCTGTGTTGCACATTATAGTACATCAATTTTTATTATACGTTATGGTACGTCAATTTTTGTTGCACATTACGATATACGAATTTTTGTTGCGCATTATGGTACATCAATTTTTCTTGCACATCCGGATGAATCGATTGTGTCGCACATCTCGGTATGAGAAAATAACTAAGAAATTAATGAAAAATTCCATCAAAGATTAAACAAGATACTACACGTCGGATGATTAAATCATTTGTTGGTCGAACGAGAGGTCTCGAGTAGGGTTGAAAAGTCCCGTGGACGGACTAAGCCGAGGATCGGAGGATCTACGGGAGCAAAGCGTGATATAGTCTTGGTTTTCCTGAGAAAACATGGTTCTCCAAAGCGAGAGGGTTATAGTGTTTGCGGATAACCTGTGCCCGTTCGCAACACAGCACGGGGCGCAACAAGGTTTCATTCAATTCCTTGATTTATCGCATCTCATAAACACGATTACCTTGCGGTCTCGCCGGCCCGGGATGGTACACACGCGGGCCAACGAGCATCTAACCCGGCCGCCGGAAAACAGAAGTCCATAAATGGCGCAGGCTGACGCTGTTTAACGACTTTCCCGGAGCCAACAGCCGAAAAGCAACTCCGCCCGTCAGAATTTCACGGCACTCGCGCGGTCTCGCAGGCGCGCACGTAGTATCCTGATCCTCCGCTTCACGGACGGGGAATCCTCCGAGCATAAAATAACACTTGTAAATATATATTTCGTCTACGGCGGCGGCAACTTTCGCCGGGACTTCCAGCTATTTTTCGCCGGTCTGAAGGAAACGAAAATGAAACAGCGAGCAAAACGAAATTCCGGGTCCAACATCGGCGCCTCTCTCGCCGGACCGTTCCTCGGCCACTTTATTTCCCGCTCCCGATGCTGCTCGGCTAGTTTGCCTCTTTTTTCTTCCCTTAATCCTCTTGAACCATTCCTGTTCGCTCTTCCGGCGTCCACCGATATTGAATTTTTATCATCCCGCATTAGCCTTCTTTCCCGCTTGCTCTTTTTTCCGGCTGCCTCTTTTTTGTCGGCCGCTATCCTATATTGATTAATGTATCCATCTGTTTCTTCCTGCTTTCCTTTCCGTTTTATTATTCGCCTCGCCTACGCTCTATCCTCGCGGCGGATATCGCGCGCATTTTTACTCCCCGCCCGGTCCCTTTGTATTTTTCCATTCCGCCTAGTCGGCAACCGCTGGATACGGCGCCGATAATGAATATTCAAATTCTGCCGACGGGACAGGAGCACGCGCCCGTCCGCGTAGATACAGAAATTTAAGGCCGACAGACCTCCGCGGTACGTGACGCCCTGGAATTCGCTGTACGATCGATCCACGCCGGTCCCCGCAACCTTCGAACACCGTACTCGACTTTCAATCCTTTTTCCCCCCGTTTATTCGATCGGCACACGCTGCTTCGAATACTTTCTCCGACGTCGTATCGGACGCGCAATATCGCGACGACCGAGTCTTCCGTTGCCTCCGGATATCAGATTCATTTAGGGGTTTCAATGTGGGTTGGACCCCCAGTTTGGCCTTAATGGAGGTGAAACGACGTGCGAACGCTCGCTAGAATTAGCTAGTTAACCCCAGATAACTGTTAGGTAAATTGTCTAAATTACTGTAATTATATTGTATATGTTTGATATTTCTCTTAGTTTGTTTAAACACGATACTTGTATAATATATAATTTGATAAAGGGTATCAAAGCGTACACCTTAACCAATTAGCTGTTTTTCACGAATACGCTCGTCATGAAAAAATGGTAATTATTTGTATTATGTCGAGTATACTCGCCAAAAATAGCTAACTGGTTAAGGAGAATGTATACTACGATATTCTTGATCAAATTACATATATATTTTATAAAAGCGGTGCACTTAAACGAAATATAAAAAATATCAAACAATACAATATAATTGCAATAACGTACATACGTTTAGTATACTCGTCGTGAAGAAATGGTATAATTTTATGTTACATCAAGGTTATGTTATGTTATCGTGAAGGTTATGTCAAGATTATGTCTTGTTAACTGGTTAAGAAGGTTTCCAACCGATTGATCAACCAGATATAATTTTCAGTGAGAAGCTATTCGATAAACATATATATGAATATAAAAAATATATGTATAATATGTAAAAATATAAAAATATATGAAGTGATGACCGAGGAACATAACAGTGGCGCCAGTAGTGTAAAATATCGGAACCACGAGTCGGTGTCTCGGGATATTTCAGTATCATGCCACGAGATTTAGCTTCGATTTTTCAAAAAGCGATTTCCAGCACCGGCCTGTTCTCCTTATTAGACTTGAAGGCGTTACCGAGAAAGTGTAGGAAAAGTGAAAACGTAGGAGACGATTTTTCGAGCGGGGCCATGTATTTCTAGAAAATTGGGTTTGCATGTTAGTCGAATACGCGGGCGCAAGCATGCGCAAGAAGGGAGTATCGCGGCGTGCACATCCGTCGAATTTTCAAACTCGTTTTACTCGAAAACGAAGTGTTGTAAACTCTATTTTGTACTCTCGGCTTATTTGTTCGCGTGGAATCACCGTCATTTGAAACTCCGCCGTAAATACTGGGACACACTGTAGAACTTTATAACATTTTCCCGCACAACGAAACAATACAAAAAATATTCACAGGTGCGAACAATGGCTACACAACTCCGCCAAAATTGATCAAAAGCTGTGATTCGTTTTAGAATTACATTAAACTACTAGATTGAAAAATAATTACGTTCCGTGCGAAGCTGTTCGAGTTGAAAATTAAGCATTAACAAAAATCTGACATCTTGAAGCTGGAGAACCAATATTTATTTATCTAAGACAGGTCTCTCTCGCACTGAATAAACGATATTAGAATAATTATTTATAAATGTATTAAAATAATTACTTATAAATATATTAAAATAATTATTTATAAATGTATTAGATTAAATATGTATAAATTTATTAATATAATTACGTATAAATGTATTTGAATAATTATATATAAATGTATTAGAATAATTATATATAAATGTATTGGACTAATTATGTACAAAGGTATTAGAATAATTATGTATAAATGTATTGCATTAATTACATATAAATCTATTGGATTAATTATGTATAAATGTATTAGATTAATTATGTATAAGTGTGTAACTATCGACAAAAGTAGAGACGGACTAAGGGGCAGGGATTGCCGATAAATGACTGTCACGATAGTTGAATTTTGCAACAGTTGAACAATGGCAGAGTTCCACTTCTTCTTCTTAACCTTCGCTTGAACCTTGATACGTATAATGCTCGCCGCTTAGCTCCCGGGGCAAAGTAGTTGAACCCGTTATTAGTCTGACGGGTGTCTGGCTAGGGGCGACCTTATCTACTGCTCGACTGCATGCCTGACATAAGTAGAGCTTATCTACTTCCTGCGTGCAGCAACTTTCCCGGGGATCGGTTTCCCCGTGATTGATCGAATTTTTATTACGTCTGACTGGTTCGTCTTGCGTGATCAGCAAACTAGAGTCCCCGGGTATCGCGCCAAGGATTTTTCCGCTACGACGTTTACAGATGTACCAACGCGACCAATCTATTGTGCTAACAAATAATAATTGATACTAACGATTTGAAATATTCGTGTCCCGCGAATGCGAATCGCATATATTATTCGGAATTAATGTCGGTCGGTGTCACTCTCAAGCAAATAAAAGACTGCAGTGTCCAACGCGTCCGAATATTTTTTACGATTTTCAACGTCCATCAGGACGAGATATTACGGGCAGTGGACATTACAAATCAAAACTCGTGCTCGACGGTGTAACCAATGGTCTTATTCGTCGATTTAACGAATAAAACCCGTGTTTTATTTTCAATTTGTCTCGTTCATCGCATCGACGGGTCCTCCAAATTGTCCGCAAAGTTCGATACTTCCTTGATTCCCTGCAATCCAGTAATTCGTAATTTCGATGTTTGTTGTAAACGTTTACAAAAATATACATTTTCTCATTTCCCAAATTCCAATATCTCATGCACGGTAAATTGACTGAATAATAAATTATCTTGCAAACTAATAACTAGACCGCAGATATTATGCATCTGTGACAAAAATAAGTATAGTAGACAGAAATTAAGAGAATTTAGCAACAAGTAAAATTGTTAAAGAAAGAATTTTCTACCTGACAACTGGTCGCTGCAGCTCACAAATAGAATTTTTATTTCGCGTAAAATAAAAATGCTCGTTCGCTTCATTGGCTTCCAAGAAGAACGGGAAATATTTCGCGTCCTCTTGCAGATCCTTTTATAAACATAATTACGAACGCAGAAATACATTAATAAATGCTCTTAGAGAACAACGGTCTCGGCGATGGAACAAACGATTTAAAGTCCGCGGAAGCGAGGAGACATTTACTGTCCGCCACTGTCAAGTGCACGCACCGCGTGTGTAGTTACACCGTGTCAGTCGGCCAGAGTGAATTATTTCCGGCGGCGGTATAATGCATAAAACGACCATTTAATTTGCCCGTTCGTTGCGTCTGAAATTCAATTAGGAAAAAAAAATCTGTCCGCAGGCCAGGCGAGCTTTTTCGGCGCACAGCTGTTTTCACGTGCGCCGATTGCCAGCCGATGGTCGCATAAATTCCATGAAACCGCAACACGATCGATTAACACGATACCCGTTGATGAAACAACTGTACCAGTAGGATCTGGAGCCAGTCGAGCAAAAATGCTGCAGCATTTCACTGTTTCAGAGCTCGGTCCACACAGGTAGCGCGAGCGTGTCATATTGCGGTTACGTTACGCTCCCACGTCACAGTAAATTTCATATATTATAGCGAATTTTACGGTTACGGCGGAAGAGACAATGACTAAACTACGTATGCTTACGTGCATTTATATTTCCACCGTTGATAGTCTGTCCTAAAATGGAACATCGTTACTGATACCAGTAGTTTGGGTGTTATGTATTTCACAAACAATACACGAAACATTTTATGAGAGTAGTCATTTGATCTACCCTTCCGTTGTATAAGAATCATTGTTCTATCAAGACGAAGACAATTGTGAGATGAAGTTTTATACAGAGTGTCCCAGAAGATTCTTCAGATCGTTACAAGCAACTTTTTCCTTGGCGAAAATGTTCTTCGCGTCTTTGTTAACGAGTTATTAACGAAAATCGCGGACCAATCGGAGCGCTCGACGCTGTGCCGGCCGCGAGGGCGTGGCGCCAACCGCAACGCGCTGTCCGATTGGTGCGCGTTTTTCTTCAATAACTCGTTAACGAAACGACGGAGAACATTTTCGCTAAAGAAAAAGTTGCTTCGAATCTTCTTTAGAATCCATTTTTCGGAGCGTAACGCGAGTTTTGGAACCCTCAGTAGATGGTGAGTAGACTATACTTCGATCGCTTGCAAATGAATAAAAAATTGACGAAGAAAAGGTCACGAGTTAATTTCAACACAGTTTCACGTTTCCGTTCGCGATCTCGCGATGGAAAGTTAACGAACACACGCGAATAATCGTGCCCCGGCGTCATTGTTTTTCTATTATAATTAAATTAATTGCTTTCCCATCGGAGCATCGCGGGTCGGGGAAAAAACGCCGGACCAATGCGAACGATTGTATAAACAGAGACCAAGTGTATCGACTATAATTGCGTCATTTCGACGTTGTTTGCGCGGCAACGCGCCGGTCGTATAATCACAGTTTCCCTAGTCATGCAGCAGGCAAACATTTCCCTACCGTTCCATCAAATCATCTCGACGCGTAAACATAGAAAAAAAGAGCGTGCGGTACGACCAATCCTACGCAAATAACTGCGGCTGCAAAATGCATTAGCAAAATACGCTTCGAACGGAATTTTCATTGCCGCTGTCGCTTCGGAGCCGTGTCTTTTTGCCTTCCGGCCCCCGGCGGTTAGTAATTTTCTCGAAAATTTCGCGGAACGATATAGACCGTTAAAGAATTTCTTAGCTGATTATGTCAACTGGTATTTAATCACCCCGCGTAACGATATTAAAATTAATCGCGAAGGTAACTATACTATGGAAATCAAATTTTCGTTGCTAACAGTTCTGAACTCATTTTCAAGATTGCTGCATATCTCAGCGTTTTTCGTTTATTCTACTTTTATTTCTACTTTGCTTGGCCTATGTACTTTCGTACAGAGAATTAGGACCATGAAAAAAATGAAATAAATGAACATTTGCTAAAATATATAATTATTTTCCCGTCTTTAAACGAGATGGTATTTAAAAAAAATAAAGCGAAATTAATCGTTAACTATTAGGTTTAGGGCTGATAAAGGTCAATACTCTTTTACTTAGAATTCGATATTCTTCCATACTTTTATATAAAAAATATAGCATTCTATCCAAGAAAAAGAAGTTGACTTTCAAACCTCGGAAACGGCTCTAACTATTAAAAAATAAATGCATAGTACCGTTTAAACCATGCAATTTTTGTATTAAAACATTTGTTGCCCAATGCATATTTTGGAAGTTACAGGAGGTGCACAAGTCGCGTGGACCACCCTGTATACGTCGAACATTATTTCGGAGAAGCATGCTCCAGCGGAACCGTTCCGCGCGGCTCGGAGAAACTTAATTAATTTACCGGGTTCTGCACAAAACGGACACGCGTTTCACTCGCAAATAGCCTGTATTCGAACAAACTGTATTGTTCAAATCGAAGCGCTAAGCACGCTAGAAAAATTCGCCGATGAAATTCGCTGTTCGACCTCGGCATTCGCGAGAGACATTAATCATAAAACTTCTCCAGTTAGCCCGGTAAACTGTGGATCGATGTGCAACAGGGCACTCCGTCGGTGGCCGGCAAATAAATTTCTGGGAACCAGTGGCGTAGCCATTCATAAAAACATTTCTGACGTCGACGAGTCGGCCACTATGGAGTTCGGTAAATCGCTAGGTTGCACGTCGGCCGGGGCCGTGCTCAGTTTGCGTGGCAGCGGCGCGCATTCAGAGCTCGTCACGCAGGAAATTAAAGTTCACGACTGACAGACCGCGCGAACGACTTCCGCGAGATCAACGATCCCCGTTGTTGCACCGCTGCGTTTCATCAATTAGCCCCGTCGTTGGCGATAACGTGACCCCGCGAATGATCGTAATCCCTGGGAATGTATTTCACGGAACGAGCCGCTCGTTATGGCCGCTTGTTCCTCCCTTTTCAAAGGGAAGTATACCTAATCAGCTGGTAACGAGGATCCTACCCCCAATAAACGGAAGAATACGGCCGGGATGTGCGGAAACATCGCGATGAAATAACGTTGTTGCGCAGGCGCGTCAAATGCATTCGATTAAAATGAAAATGTCTTGCGTTATGTGACGGGGTTGTGTCATATGCGAAGAATTTTCCATAGAAATCAGACAAAGCGATGATTTTCTACGTTGAAGCTGGAATGTTGCAGAATAAAGGAAAATAGAGACATTTTATAATATTTATTTTGTGAAAATAGAAATATTTCTACAAAATCATAATTTAGTAATTTAAATAAATCGTAACAAAATCATAATTTATTAATTCAATATTGGCACGCTGATTTCAAATCCGATGGCAAAATTGATTTCACTTCAGGATTTTTGTGAAAAAGGTCAACGATTCGTCAATATATTTCAACGAGAAAATCACGATTTTGCCAGTATTTTTACTTAAATCGATTTTAACACAATCTGCTCATTTTACCTCACTGTGCCGAAAGGTTTGAACGACAAAACCTTCCTTTTCTTACCGAAGTTTCCAAAGTTCAACTAATTAACGCAATATTTCTCGTTGCATTACAATATCATGAAATTATAATGCCAGAAGACTTAATTTGCGGCGAGCTATGTCGCAAAGAAGATTACTTAGCGCGCAGAACCAACGAAAACAAAGTGACAGCTGAGAACCCGATCCCGGAATATTTGCTGATTATTCTGTCTCGAAAGCAGGAACTCGAAAAGAATGTTCGGGAACAGCGAGATCTACTGACAAATTAAATGGCAGATTCGTTTCGGTGGAATCAACGGAGCCGGCCAAGTTGCTCCGGGGAGATCCGCTTCCAATTTTCCTAGCAATGTTTATTCTTCTGGGATTCCGGGTAACCACTTTGTAACGTCTGCTGGTTAAAATTACTCACGGTTAAGACCCGGCGCATGGAACGTCCCAGCGTTTCAAGAATTCCGTTTCATAAACATCTACGTAAAGACCCGTTGCGCGAGCCTGCGTAGTTTAATTAGCACATGCCGTACGAAGGAAATTAACCCTTTGCGGTCCATGGTATTTCTACTATTTCCCTCCTGCATGCGCTGACCTGGTCAGCGATGTATGATCATACTGTTTTAAGGGGATGGGCCATTACGGACCTCTGTTAGCCTGCGACTTCGATGCTACTGAATATAATTCACAAATAAACTGCGGATCTTTATGAAAAATAAAAATGATCTAAATTCATCGCAGGAAACGTGAGTGGGATGAAAATGACTTTTCTCTTTCGATAATTGTAGTATGGTGAAAATGTTTTCAAATTCTTCTTGTGTCTTTACTGTTTTGCACTGCACTTGGTAGTTTTTATCATAAGTGCATGAAATCCGCTGTCTACTCATAACCTCAAAATATATGAGTGAGTTTTTGTTAGTAATACGTGTATTGTTTACTGACCAAATTGATTGTTAAAATAATTTAGACCTAAGCTAGTTCATAAAAATTTTGTAATTTATCTCGCTGTCCCTTTAACATTTTGACATGTGTGGACTACATTTTATGTCATAGATGAGTACAATTTTCAAAAATATGACTTATGCAACTGTATAATACTAATCTACTCATATCTGTGACGCTAATTTCTAACTAGCTTTTGAAATTCATATTTATTGTACCGTATCGAACACACCCAGTGTTACTAGGATTTTTAGAATACTAGTGAAACTAATATTTCCTATATAAATCTTAACTTTTTCATTTCGGCTTCATTAATTAACCGACTCTGAAATCTCTGATCAGACTTATTAACCCATCAAGGACGACGCAAAAGTCGTAGCGCGAAATTATTTCTCCTTTTCTTAGCATTTTATTTTTCTTTCTTAACATTTGTTTCGAATATTTTCTGAATGATTACAAAAACTACATACGACACGAGAATCCGTACACTACACAGTCATCGTTCTCGAGGGTTTAATAAGATCAGACGTTACAAACTTCCGTAAAATTGCAAAGTATTACAACTAGAATAAATGATATTCATATACAGTCGCGAAATGGTTGCTCCTGCCCCGATGAATCACGGAGAAGAAGACGGCGAAGTTTTATTCGTTATTCGAAAAAGCTTTCAACGAGACAAAAGTTTCGCCCGTCTCCGCGATAGATTAAAGGAGTCGCGATTTATCGGTCGACGGTATATATACCGAGCTATCGCGTCTGAAAGGCTCCCGATGACTTTATAATTCCTCGTACATCCCGGGGGTTAATCCTTTAATCCAATAACGGGGAAAGCGACGTTCGGTGTTCGAACGCACTTGAATTGAAATCGGAAAAGGCGTCGGTGAAATCCTTCGGAGAGCCAAGAGCGATAAGAAGTTGCTCAAAGCCGAAGAGCGGTTGCCTCGTTTCAGTGGCCAGCGAAAGAATATAAATGCTAAGTGTCCACTCGCCTCTACCCTTTCGGAATCCCCTTGTTTCACCGAACACACGATGTTCCCGGCTGGGAAGCGTTCGCGAAATCGATGCGACTAACAGACTAATTCGCCTAGACAATTATTCCTCTACAGACAACGTGGCTGCGCTCTCTCCATTAGTGACATTAGGCAGCCGGCAGTGGATGCACTCGAGAAATGTCCCTTCGCGGCACCTAACTTTCTTCTCTAAACGTCTTTGACGGCGTATCGGTCCCCCAGTGTCACGGTCGTGAACGACGACACACTCGGAGACAACTGGTGTAGTTGTAATTTATAGAATTTAAACGAACGATACAGAAAATATTGATTTGTTTCAACTTTATTTTGGGTCTCTTCTTCGCGCGTCTCTCATCTTTTACTATCTGATGTTTAATTTTAATGTCTAATGTCTTTTAATGTCTACAAGTTCGACATTATTTAAATTATATGTACCGATTAAAATGAATAGAGATTCAAGTAGAAGCCAAAATAAAGCGGCAATGTTCTTAAACTTTTGTTTTCACCGTTTCGTAGATCATCTACACAGTTTCTTCAAGAACTCATAAAGCTGCAAAAATTGATTTAATGTAAATAAAATTGTTTTAGAGTGTTTAAAGAAGATTCAATAATTTTTGGAACCAAAAGTATATAAAATTAGTGGAGATTATTTATTAAGTAAATATTAAATAACAATTTATAATAATAATATAATAGTAAATAAATAATAAATAATATCCCAAGCGGGGTTAAATATAATATAAAATTGTACCAACCTATATTCCTTTTGTACAGCAAGGTATTTAATTAAATTTTTTTTCTGCATATAAAAATACTCGTGATATAAATGAAAACGATTTGGTATTGTCATGTCCAAATACCAGGTTCAATTTAGTAGATTAAACTCCTGTCAATTTATATCGCGCGCTGAAGTTTCTGTACGTCTACGAACCGTTATTATTTTATGGTATTTGTAATACAGTACAAGGGAGCGTAAAAATTTACAAACGCTTAGAATAATTCTACCTTTATTTTTATTGGAAGCAGTAACAAGTTTTCCCTTGGCGTACTTTTTGGGAGATAATCTGTTAAAATATATCTATTAAATACGATTCCTTCGATCAGTCGAATCTGAAATAGAACGCGAGTTTTTATTATGAATTTCCCAATCAAAATTCCATTCGATCAAATATCTTTTTCATCAACCCGTTTTAATTAACCTTATGCTTAACTTTCATTTAAATTAAATTTCGGAAGAAAATTAAATCTCCGTTGCTTTTAATGATGCAAGAAAATGAGTAGGGGAACAAAAGTGTCGAACAGTTTTCCTTTCCACATTTTCTTGCGCCATTAAAAACGACGGTGGCAGTTTCGGTGAAAATCTTAGACGACTCACCCCGTATACGTATGTACATGCTATCTCATGAAAACCAGAATGTGTAATGGAAAATTTCATTTCCCTAACCAGACGTCTACGTTAACCTTTACTGTACACACCGCATAAAAATTCCGTAGAGTACGCAAGGGGTGTAACACACCCCGACAACTCGAAGCGACTGTCACGTTTAAACTATTTATTACGTTGTGTCCCATAAGTTACTAGATATTCTGTAGACACGCTAACATAAGAACTAACAACGTTTTTCATAAAATTATAAGTACATGACAGGTCTTTAAACAAACTAACAATTGCCCAAGTCTATCGTGTGAAACCGAAATGAAATAAAAGCAAATTATTTTTTAAAATCATTTTGACAAATTGAAAATAGTCATGTCAAGGTTATTAAAATCCGCGATCTAATTATTACACTGCGGATATCTTCTGCCAAAAAAAGTTGAAAGTTTAAAGAACTTAACCAGATAAGAATAATGCATCGACGTTCCCAAATTAAACCTTCCACTTGTCCCATATTTCTTCCGCTCATTTATGCCATAAATGCATAAAATCCGCGCTCCAATTACAACTTGCATATAGTAAAAATAAGTTGAAAGAAGAACGTGAACCTGATTACTACAGAATCTCATTAGTACACTGCGAACTTCAAGCATTTACGACAGAAATGAGGACGTCGTATGCAAACAAATGGAAACGTTTAAACAATTTAAAAACACTGTTTTATTATATTTATCTCAGTAGTATAGTTCGCGGACGAAACGATTGCCTATGCGTCCGCTGTATTCTGCAATTGATAGAGACAAATTTTTACGTTGCATAAATATCCACAATCTACCGATTATTTTTGCAACAAAGTTTTGTCGTTCACCCCAGGTATGCAGTAATGGTTAATAATGTCTTTAATATTTATCGTCGACAGATACGAAAGTCCTCCGAGGATTAATGTTACACGTTTATCCGTAGGTCTCCATATGAGCCGAGCAACCGGTTGGTGACAGAAACAAGACCGCGAATAGGGGCATTTACCCTACGTACCTTGAAGCTGGATAGCTTTGAATTGGCTATTTAGCTGCACGGCAACGTTGCTGCGAGATGCGTCAAAACTAATTGGACAACGGCCGTACAAGCCAAGAATTCTGTGGCTATAAGGGAAAACGCCGCAAGTCGCAATTTTAAAAAATTTAAGTTAACGCATTAACCCTTTGCGCTCGAAGCCATTTTAACTCTAAGTCTGAAACAACTTTTCTGACTTATAGTATTCCTATTTTATATGACATGCATTTTATGCATATGAAATTGAGTCTTGTCGCTCATACAACAGTTAAAAATAAATATAAAATAAATAAGATATAAAATAAATAAGATATAAATAAATATAATATAAAATAAATAAAATATAAGTAAATGTAATATAAATAAATATAATATAAAATAAATATAGTATAAAATAAGTACAATATAAAATAAATATAAAATATATATAAATGATCTTGGAACGTGATATAACAATTTGAGTAATGCCTCAGAGTGTAGCTGTTATTAATTAATTGTACTGTAGCATAAAGAATTTACACATTTGCCAGAACAAATATAGTAAAGACAAATTCTATAGACTCAAAAGAATTATGCGATTCGAAACACTACTAGTACGAAGCATTACAGTGATCAGAACTTTGACCGACAACATCTCGGAAGTGAAAACACGTGACTCCCAGCGTTCTTCCTTGCAGCCAGAGAATTAAACAGTACTTTTCGCTGCGACATCGGCTGTTCGGCAAATTGAAAACGACACCGTTATGCCGACCATAACGTAACGCGGCGCGGATACCATAAGAGCTACGACGAACCGGTAGGGTTATATCCGCTTTACGAGCGCAGCGCTTTATCCGGCATTCGCCGTCTCTGCGGCGCGTTCCTCAATTTTCCGGCGGCCAATTAGCGTGGCCGGTTTCCGAATTTCCCAACAAGCCTCGAACTCGCGATAATAGACGGTCAAGTTGCCAGGCGGCGTTATTAACGCGGCCCTTCTATTTCATTTTAATAGGAAATTTGCCCCATCGTCGGTCACCGTTCCCAGTTTTCCGACGGGTTAACTTCGGCCGGAACTGGATTACCGGAAGCGATGCATCGCAAATCGTGCTCCCCTAACAGGACCGCTGAGTCCGGCGATATTTTTAATAATCGTTAGCGAACATTTTCGCCGGGTAAATTCGCGATCGACCAGCCGGATATCCGAACGTATTTCTGCGGCGGTATCCGTTCGGGGGGATTTAACTCGGTTCGGGAACGGTGACGCGAACGAACCTGGAGAAATATTGCTCGAGATGGGGACAAGACACCGCTTTCAAACCGAAAGGATTTCTGAAATATGATTTCGGAAAAATGCTGCGGCGGACGGAAACAGGAAAAATTCCTTACTCGATGCGGGTATATGTGTGTATATACAATATAATATCGTGTATTACTGGATATAGCGAATATAATATGTCGAAATCTTTACGGTTCCCCGGGTAAATAAGACAGCAGTGTATCCCCGCAGTAGTATGATGGATAGGTTCGCCGGCTCATTGTCAGCGAAACAGCGTTGCAAAGAGAAATCTTATCGACGCGTCCGGAGAAGGATGAAACACTCTTATAGATATGATATTAAATCCATTAAGGTGAAAAGTATTTAATTTTATAAACGACGGAAATGCTCGAAACTATTTTAACGATTTACGAACGTCACAGAAATTTCGATTCAATTCTCTCGTTCTAAGAGCCCTAAGAGCTTAACCTTTTGAATTCGAAGCCATTTTAACTCCGAATCCAAAATGGTTTTATCAAGTTACAGTATCTCCATTTTACATGACTTCTTCAATTTTATGCGGATGAAATTGAGTCTTGTTCTAAGTATAAGCAACATTGACAGCGTAAAAATGATTCTGCCACGTAGCGCAACTATTTTTAGTGCTCTCGTTTAACCTCGGAGTCAGCATTCGAGTGCAAAGGATCGGAATGCAGCTCAGCACGACGCGAGCTTCCGGTTTGTAAAATAAATAACGACGCTGTTTACAATAAATATCGCGCATCATTTCGTTCTTGCGTAAGCAATCGGAATGTGTAAACAATTTAAAAGCACCGAATCGGAAGGTTTCATATTTAAATTTTGATTTTCGATCCCCCCGTGTCGGCGATATGCTAAAAGATCATGCGGCACAAAATAATTAACCGAGATACAGAATTCCATCGATGCATAATCCTCAATTAATTCCAAACAATCTACTCGAGCGCCGTGCCGTGGCTTAAATCGACGTCAAACATTGCCGCTTTATTGTAGAATAACATCTCGTGTTTAGCCTAGCAATCCCCTATCCCCTGGCAGTAAACAAGCATCCCCCGAAATCCATCGATCGAGAAAAATCTGTCGGTACACGGATCGGTTCCGGCGTTCGCAAACGTTCCGCTGACCGGATTCGTTAATGTAAATAACAAGATAAATTAGAGGGAGAGGGCTGGCCGGTTTCCCACGTTAAAACGCGAACTGGGTCGATCTCGAGCGCTACAGGGGAAAAGAAGACGTCCCCCATTGGGTATTCGGTTAACCGTATCAACTCGGCGACGCTTCGAGTGTGGATTCGACGAGCTGTTCAGGAAATCGCGCATAAGAAACACTTTCTTGCTTCTTAAATATTGAAACGATGCGTTTCCAATTTTTCGATGAAATGGTACGGCTCTTTAGTCACGTGTCGTTCGTTGCAAGACAGCGGTTTTTACGGAAAATTTTCGGCACTTATTGCAAGCTCCAGGAATTATATACACATCTCTATTTCTTTTCGCAATCGTTTAAACGAATTAGAATTAATACAGCAGACTTTTTTTAATTATTTGAATGTATTTAATATTTTGTATTTTGTATTTTAGTATTTTTCATTTTTGTTAGAAATGCGTAAATTCTGCTGACCAATCACAAGTTATGCTGTTGCTTTTGTTGTTGTCTAAATGGGTGTTTAGGTATGCATATATTATACATTTATTTCTAGTTTTTTATCTCTGTAATATTAAATTGTAAAAATTCTATCATATAGTTACAACAATAAAAGTGGAGCGTATTAAGAATATATTAAAGTGTTGCTTGTCAAGAATGCTAAGAAAGTGAACTTTTCTCAGGTGTAGCCAGCATATATCGTTATTCTGCAAAATTGTTTGATGTAACTGAACAAGATAGTCGATTATCAATTATTCAATCTGCTATATTATAATGTTATAATATTACTTTTCGTGTGTTTAATAAGTGATGTCTAATCAATTCACTAAATACTTGCTGTTATTACAAAAGGTGTTATTTAGCTTCTCCCTGCCATAAGTCCAACAAATCATGATACAGTTTAAGAAACGACATCGTACCGCTGCGACTATTAGTTGCAGTTTATACGAAACAAAAGAGCCCCGGCCTGTTATTACAGAATTTTCTACAGTTTGATGAAAACCGTGCTTCCGAAACAATTCTGTTCCACTCGTCCCGGAGAAACATCAGCGGCGATCTCGCGCAGGGGAGATCTGAGGCTCGCCGATTGTTGGAGAGAAAAATAAATAATTGTCCCGAGACTTTCCGGACGCAAGAAAACTGCCTCTTATTCAATGTTTTCTGACTTGTGGGTTCAGCGAACCCTCCCCGAGGAGTTCTAGGGTTAACTCGTCTCCGTTCCTCGGCTTCCCGTCTTCCCACCCCACCGTCCTTCGCGGTCGCCGCCTGACAGAGTCGTGACCCGGTTCTTACTATTCGAAAGTTCAGGCCGGAAGTTAACTTTACACTCGAGGGTCCCGCTCCGCCTCCGACTGCGGACTAATTTCGCGAGGCGGTCGTTCGGGCCGGGTCGGGCCGGGCCGCGTAATACGCAAGTACGCGTACGTATCCCGTGGCTGGCGCGCGTCGAACTTTAAGGCTGCTCCCGGCCACGTAACGGAATTCATCCCTGCAATCTCGGATGTTCCGGATTCCCGTGTCGCGAACCACCCTTCCATTTTATCACGCGATTACGCGGCCGGCGAACGTTATCGGTCCCGCACCCCTGCAACGTGTTACACGCGACGCTGCGCGTCCGCAAGACTACACAGGCCCTGTTGGCTAATCCAAAGCTATGCCACTACGCTGCCTCGAAATTCTGATGTCCATCGAAATGAATTTGCAACACGCCAAGTTGCTGCGGGCTTGTCCGTCACGAACAGATTACCAGCCGTCCCTTCGCTACGCTGATTAAAGGCTACTCGTTTGGAATACGTTCGTCGTCCCCTGACATTCTGGTTCGCGAAAGTATTCTGACACCTTTTCGGACGTGGAAAGGGGTGACATAACTGTATCATCGCAGGTGCGAACGGTCGGACGCAGTCTCAGCAATTATTATAATTAATCAATATTCTCATTTCTTCTACGTATTTCTACATCGTACAAACTGCTTACGTATAAAATACTCTGGTTTTTGGTTTCTCCTGTTCCTCCAATATGACTTTACTTATGTACTATATTATTATTATTATTTACTTATTTACTTTATTTATATTTCACAGTTTTCAGCTACGGTCTCGTGATCTTTATGTTTGTATTTTTTGGAATTTTTATATCTTTTTTGTTGTTTTCTTTATGGAAGAGTTATTTCACGAATGGAGGTGGGTTACGTGGCCCATTTTGCGGAAAAAGGAGACACAACCACGCGTGAACACAACTCTCATCGAGGAAGAGGCCCTTACTAATTTCTGACTTCAGGCATACACGCGCTTGCATATTAAAAAAATGGATAACTTTTTAAAGTATTGGATGAAATAATTCACAGTTTTTTGGGATGTTAGCGTCAGGAATGCCAATTATCCAACTGTACAATCCGCATAAATGAATACGATGGTATTGAAAAAGACTCCGCTCTTTAATTATCGATTATAGAAGTCCATAATTCTCCATCAATTTAAAAGCCATGCATCGCATACATAGTCACGAGACCATCTTCCAAATCGTCGCAACAAGTCCGACAAGATATCATAGAGCAAGAGGGCAGGTACCAAAAGCTCGGCTAAGCGGCAGAGTCCATTGCACGACTCACTCGGATACGGAACAGCGTTTACATCTACCGTCTTCCGTTTCACGGCGACACACGACATAAAGCCTTTTATTATTATTGTTTTCCGCGGGATGCTGCACACCGAGCCACTTCGATCGGTCGCGAAACAAAGTCCAGGTTCTTAAACGAATCCCTGGCGTGCTAACTTTTACAGCGATGTACACAGAGTCGCGGGCGCGTGTCCGGTCATCAACACCGACGAGACTCCCTTTCCTTTATAAACAATTTTCGTCCGGCGTTGTTGCCAGACTTGGGACAAATTTATCGCGGCTTCCTGGATCAGGCTGGTCGCTTTACAGCCGGCCGGAACGACATAAACACGCCCCGTGAAAACGAAAACCGTCGTAACGAAAGGAGCAGAGCGGATCAGCGGTGGCTGGAACGGCACCGAAGCGACCCGGAAAGGATTTTCATTGGCGATCGGCCGTTAAACCGGCTTGAGGCGCGAGGAACGCGTTTTCTGTTCCTTCCGGGTCCAAGTGTTCCTGTCGCGGGGCCCTCGGCCCAGCCCGCTGTAAGTTGCGCCCCCGTTGCCATAAATCCGGCAGCGATTCAGCGCGGACGGAGGCAGTTTACATTTTAGAGGAGAACGCGATAAACCACGTCAGCGGTATCCTGCGTTCCAACGCGTGCAACGCGCCGAAAGGAGATACAGCTAGGCCGTTTTATCGGCGATATTTTCCAGCACGGCTCGCCGCGACCCGGGCACACGTTTTGCTTCCAATCATTATTTTTTTAATAGGCAACGGCCGGTTTGATCGATCGCGCGCCGGACAACAGATCGTTCGGAAACTAACGATCCCCGACTACGATGCTCCGCTGCAGATGGGTCAATTAAATCGTTTTACGTTTGGGCTTCGACAGAACTAGGTTTTCGATTAATTGATACCAGCGAACGAATTCGAATAATATATAATAATATATTCGGTTGTGCGACGAGTCCGTTCGCAGACCTCCGACACCTTGGAAAAGACGAGGAAATTACACGGATTCAAAGCGATAGCTCGGATGAAATTTAAGATACGTTCTCGTGGGGATATTTATATGCAACTTAGCTTAAGTTAAAGCTGGAAGTGTCTACTTTAAGACAGAGTAGATTAGATTTTCATAAAATGGTGGGATCCCGTTGAAAAATTAAATGGAATCGACCTCTGACGTCATCGGGTGTACAAGATTTGAAAGAAGTTAAAATGGATTTTAAGATACGTTCCTGTACAGTTATTTCTGTGCAATTTGGCTTGAATGAAATCTGGAAGTATCTACTTCGAGGTGAGATTGATTAAACTGTAATTGTATATTAAGTCCGTTCACGACGACGAATTATTGGACAGGAGAATTGCGCAATTGTCTATACGTAGGACGCGTCATTCAAATATGTATCTTAGATTATCGATTAAGATTATGGTTGCGCCTATCTATCCCTTTTCTTCACAACGTTCACAAGAGGTTTGCTGTATCGACGAATTTTCGAGGAACCCCGGAAAGAACAATCTAGATTGCGGCGAGATTCTGTCGCCGAAGTTACTGAATTCGCTTCCCTGAAGAAGTTTCAGCAATAACCTGCGATCGATTTTCGTTTTATTTGACGATGCTAAGGGGTACGTTGAACCGGTGAATGTAATCCGGCTCCGTTTGTACAGAAGACTGTGTAACGAGCCGCAAAAATGGCAACGCCACCGGTGAACGCACGTCCAACTCCCTTCAACGGTCCCATGAAGTTACCGGAACCAATTCGGATCCGAGTCACGGACTTCCTGGTCGAGTTCGTCAGCTTTTTGCGTCGTTTTACCCCATCACCGGCAAAGGCGGATTCGTTTGCCAGTTACAAAGTCCCGCGAAAAGTTTGCACCCTTCGCCTTCTGTTTAATCCAACGATTTGATAAAACGGCCGAGGCTCGAAATACAGCCCAAAGAACAGAGCTCGCCGGAACACGTGCGGAATTAGCATACCATGTACAATTTCGCTCGCTTCGCTCCTAAACGTGCCGCGGGAATTCGATACAGACAAAAGTTTCGCAGGAGTTTCGTTTTACTTAGGCTCCAGCCTTCAATTGAATGAAACGGATGAAATAACGAGGGAGACGTGGAAGATGCGCATCATTGAATCGAGTCGGAAGCGAACTGGAAACGTCTAGCCAACTGTAAGTTTGCGTAGGGTGCGCAGTAAACGTAAGAAACCCGTAATCGCTG
Source organism: Augochlorella aurata (assembly GCA_028455555.1). Classification (NCBI taxonomy): domain Eukaryota; kingdom Metazoa; phylum Arthropoda; class Insecta; order Hymenoptera; family Halictidae; genus Augochlorella; species Augochlorella aurata. The sequence goes on along the minus strand of CM052164.1, from coordinate 4,658,111 downwards.
CATATATGATGCCGCGAGGCTCATTGAGGAGATTGCCAATTTAAGAAACAGCTTCTAATTAACGTCACTTCGCTGCCCCTGGACCTTTGGATACTTTTAAACAAAACGCAACGTATACTTCTCACTGGATTCAGGACGCGTAATTGACAAGCAACTGTTGCGACTAAATTATTAACTAACGTAAAACATTTTACCTTCCAGGATCAAGCGCTTCAACCCCATTAATTCACGTATTCTTGGTACCGCGAGCTTAAACTGTTCCCGTACAGAAAAATCTCTTGAAACCAGCAAGAAGCAAAATGAAGAATAATGAGAGTCAGGTCGGGTCGAAAAAGCCACCGTAGGAGGATTAAAGATAATAGTGTCGTCCGAGTACCGACTTAAAAAGGGCGGAAAGAAACACGAAGCGATGGAACTCCTCCCCGAGCCCTGATTTCGATGGAATCAGAAGAAAGTACTAAGCCCGTCCGCAATCAAGGCGATCAGATTTCGTGACAGAGGACAATAAAGCAGCGTCCCCGGTACAGGAACGAGACTTCCGGTGGAAACGTGCAATCAGCGGAAGAAGGATTTCTGCGAAGCCAGCTTGGCAATTGTGCTAATTCAAGGAGGACGTCGGGACACGAGCGGAGTCAGCGAATCGGGAGAGAGCGACGCGGAGGTGTCTCCGAAGACGCTGCACCTGATCGGTGTAACTCGTCACGCTCCTGCCCTCGCAGCAAGATCCTCGTCTCTCGGGCGCAGGGACGCGCGTCGCCTCGACAAGCAGTCGAGCAGCTCGGGGAATCTCGCGGAGTCTCGCGGAAAGGAAGCATCCTGCACTCACCGTGTACGAGGAGCAGCAGGGTCACAGCAGCGACGATCCATGGGCTCGCGAATCCCGGAGTCACGTGGCGCGGAGGATCGGCGATCCGCGTCTGCACGCACCATCCACTGATTGCGATCAGCAGCCGTTCTCCACTCATGGTGTCCGTCCGACCCGGATTGACCGTCCAGGTGTGGAACTGCCCGCCGTCACCGTCCGGTCCGAGCCCCTCGCAGGGCCTGCCCGAGCCGTGCTACCTCTGTGTCCGGGTACCGTGTGCTTCCTCGAGGAACAATCGCGCACCTGATCAACGAGCCTGACCAAGTCTCTCGGGCACACACCGCGTCGGGCGCCAGTGAGAGACTGTTCGACTTTGGCGGCGCGCGACAGGTTCCCGCGACGCGACGGTTCGTGGCTCGTGGCTCGTGCGCAGCCGGTCTCCCTCGACCAGCCTCGGCTACCCCGACTCATACACTCGCTCAGACATCCTGCGCTGCCTCGCGATCCCCGTGGGGTTGGCCACGGACACCAACCCCCGGCCTGCATCTACACGGACGCTGTGCTCCTCGCCGCCAACCCCCTCTAAGTACGGGTATCCGCGGGGTTACGAAGAACCTCTCCGACCGCAGCTCAGGCCGAGGCAACCAGGGAACCACCGGCCGCCGCCTCTGCCTCTGTCTCTGCCCCAGCCCCTGCCCCTGCCGCCCCTGTTATCCAGGTACAACTCCTCCCTCTTCGCGTCCTCGTCCTCGTCCTCGTCCTAGTCCGCGTCCACCCTGCGCCGGCCACCCGCCTGCACCTCGACCGACAGTCCATGTTCCGTTGCAATATCCAACGCGTACACCGTCGGAATCACCCGCCCCCGCCCACCGTCGTCCACCGAGCCCGCCGACCATCAACCGACGACCTCAAAGAGCGAGAGAACCCGGTGTAACCTTACGCCGCCGTCACGGGAACGCAAATTAAATAGCACGCCGGGGTTACGGCGTCGATTAGCCACCCTTCCGCGAACCACCTTTATCCGACCGCCAGCGCGTATTCAAATTATTACTTGCCCCGTTTTTCGCGTTTTCTGCCTTTTTCACCCTTTCACTACCTACCTCTCTCTCTCTCTCTCTCTCTCTCTCTCTCTCTCACACACACTCTCGTTCCCTCTCGCTCTCTTACACTCACTCTGTCTTGTTTGTTCTGTTTTAGTCTTTCTTCTTCCCTTCAGCAGAGGATGAGCCCGACGAAGCGGCATTCGGTTGGAAACGAAATCCCTTTAATATTCCGTTGCATGTATTTTCGGGCAACAGTTTCGTGGAACAGAAGTCTCCAGCGCGGAGTTCGGTGTGTATTTAGCTGGATACGATCGCTGGAGCTTCGGCGGTGCTACCTTCGCAGGCTCGTTAATGTTTAATAGAGGCGTGTGTGCCGGATTCGTTACAGGGTGCCACTAGGTGAAGCAACCAATTTGCTGGAATTGGTGCTGCGACTTTCTGTTACGCCGACTGAGCTTAAACACGAGCGTCGGCGAAGCGATTTTCATTTCGCGGAGATAGTGAATAGTTACGCTAACCCTCTTGTTGGTGTTAACGTCGAACGGAAGCTGAATATGCAACAATACGCACGGCCTTAAAGAGGCTAACAATTTCGGGCCGATACTCGCGCTATCTGGGTCAGCGCTGTCCGAAATTTGCACGCGAGCAAATCGATCGTTCTCTAATCCATTTTCGTTGTCTAGAGAAACAAGATGTTAAGCGCAACAACGCGCAAGGCTGGCGTGCATTAGCAATTTCCGCGGAATTTTTCTATCACGCGATAACCGCTCCTCCTTTTATCCCGCGAACAGATTTACCGTTCCACACGGCCGAATTGTGATATACGAGTCGAGTATTACGCGAATATTGTGCAAATAACTATGCGCGAATACCGTTGCGCGAGTAACTCGGAAACTGCGAATTCTATTAGCAATTATAAAATATTACGCTTATTGCATTTCAAGTAATTAACGTATCTATTGAATGAAATACTGCAGCACCATGAAATAATATTCATTGAGAACCATATTTACCGAAAATTGGCACGTGTATACGCTGTCCAATGGAGGAACAGAGCGAAAGGTGTTCGCTTTTTGCTATTCAATTACAAAGA
>CM052164.1:4628661-4650372 GCA_028455555.1 Augochlorella aurata | reverse complement strand
GTTCAATATGCAAATAAACGTTTATTTAATTCCTCTTTGCTGCAATCAAAGCAGAGAATTTTTGTTTCGTTAATAACACATGCTTGCGAATGTAGCTGAAATGCTTTGCAGATAATTATTCCTATTTGTTTATCATTCATTCTGGAATATTATGTCATTACGGAACAACGTAAATTAATGATATCGGTAAAATTGGTATAGGGAAACCGTGCGTAACATTTCGAAACAAGGAGCATCGCGGGACGAATAAAATTGACGCGGCTATAATTTTGTTGTAATCCGTGTAAATGCACAATGATTTATGCCGACATGGATACTAGGACGCAATCAAGTGGCTCATTGATTCAGACAGGCAATGAATGCTAATAACTAGACTGCGCATTTTACGCATTTATGACAAAATTGAGTAGCTGTAATTTCAAATAGTATAAAGGGTGAATTTCAAAATGTCAATCTATTAAAATTATTGAAGAAAAACGGAACTCCCATTTAAATTCACATTCTAATGACAACGACCATAAATTACAGTTAAAGGCACTGGTGTATCTTCGCCCTATTGATATTAGTCGGACAAGAAATAAATGTCTGCACATTTTCTGCGGCTTACAATTAACGTGAACAATTTTTATTCTCCAAAGAAATTAATAATTTTTGCTACTTTCACGGCGCGTTACAAGATAAACGATTGCAAACTCGAGGTTTCTTTAGCGTCCTTTGATCGTTCGGATTTTGCGTCCTAACATAAAACAGAGCTCGCACACAGTATGACCAATTTAAGTAAACCCCGGTGCATTTCAAAGCCGGCGTAGATACCGAAAAATGTTTCAGATAGAAGTTGAATGGCTTTTGTCAGCGGGATGTTTGAAAGCCAAATTTCCGAATAGTCCTTTTGGAAAAACTGCCCGAATATATTCCTTTACACTACAATTAATCTTCCATCGGTCGCGTCAATCCTCGTGATACGGCCGAATTGCGCCTTTAGCGTGCTCATCCCTGTTTTTACACGACTTTCAATCCCTCTGCGTAATCGTTCCGTGAATCGTAAAGTTCTTTATTCCGAAGCTAAATAGTCGAAGTGCACAAACCTCTGTGGACACAGAAATGTTTACGAGCTCACTTCCATTGGCCATCAAGACAAATTCTTCCGTTATTATTGTCTCTCGATGAGAAACATTCGCGTGCGGTCGCTTTTGTATAAAACGAAAATTATTGTCTATATTCACATCATTCTATTTTATTTCCATTTTATTTCCATTTTATTTATATTTTATTTCTATCTTCGTTTTCGTCTCTATTTAATTCATTATTGAGATATAATCGCAGCAAATTAGAAGCATGGTTTGAGGATTTTCCTGTTTCGATATTTCCTGAATTGTTCTCCGCATTTTTTTCCTGTTAATAATTTTCATTACTCGAAAGTAGCAGCAGCATAATCTTCTTCTGAAGCTTTTGCATCCGTTCCTCATCCCCATCAAGGCTTCACATATAATATCTCGAGGTAGAATATTTATCAAAAAGTTCGGGTTCCGGTAGAACAATTGCATTGTTAATTTCAAGATTACTTCGCTGGATGGACAAATGAAGCGTTAGAGCATAAACGAGCGGAAGCGTCAGCGAGAAATAAAGGGAAACTAATTCCCGGGGCTGATATCGTTATTGCCGAGACTCTCATTAGCAGCACCTTTTCAGAACTGCACGCAAAAAGCTTCCAGACATTCCCCGGCAAAAGGATTTCACCCAAATAACTGTTACTCCGATGAAACGTGTAACACGATTGCCGGGCTGGAAGCGATAAACAGAAGAATAGCGATGCGTGGGAGGATACCGAGACAGAGCCGCCTCCGGAATAATCTACTACGCCCGATACGACTTTGGGAAACGAAAAAGGTTCGGGATGCTCCGCCTCGTAATCGCTCGAGGGTTAACAAACGCTCGAACACCTGTTAAGAGGAAATACAGCGCCGCTTGTAACGATTGCAATAAGTCGCGAACACGAGCGAAAGAAAGCTGAGCAATCGTTTGAGAGCAATTGAGGACCTCGCTGCTGAAGCTGGTGAGATATTTAGAAAATACATAGTAGGATTGTTGCATTAAACAATGAGCAATTCACAAATATAATCCACTGCGTGCAATTGAAGGTAAACTAAATTACGAAAAATTGACGAACTTTGGACTGCTGTAACTCGGCGTAAAAAAATCTTACGGCGTTCTGTTTATGCTAGTTTTAAAGAGCCGAGAATTTTACACATTTTAAGCATTGTCTGATTTTTACGCCACGTAGTCAGCAATTTATGAAAATAATACTCCCCTCCAGGAAATTAAAAGTACATTAAATTACGAAAAATTGTCGAACTTTGGACTGCTGTAACTCGGTGTAAAAAATATTCCGAGAATCTGCTTGGACTCATCTTAAAGCGTCAAGTTTCCACTTTCATGCCCTTAAGGTCTTTTTTACGGTTTTAATCTAATGTTCTTTTAATTTTGTGAAATAATTTTGTGAAATAAGCGTACAGAAAGCAGCCCTTCGGTAAAAGTGGATTTGCGCGTTGTTGCAGCGGGGATTTCAATTACGAAAACTTGCTGGAAAGTTTTATGAATCCAAGATAAATAAAGCAATCCTTAACAGTGACGGCCGCTGTCACGTGTGCGTGATTTCGTTAGCCGGCGGTTATCAGCCAGCATCACGTATACGTGACTTCTCGCTGGCAGTGGTTATCTTTCCGGCATCGTAATGTAATTTTTCGTACGACAAGAGATATAAGCGAGGTTATGTCTTAAAATGTAAATGGCGACTTTCGTGCTTCTGTGGGCAGGTATATTACAGTCGCAATAATTCTTTCCGCTAATTTTATAGCTCGTTTAACCAGGGCTGGTCTCCCTTTACGGAAAGGACCTTAATAAAGTATTCTGATAAATGAAATCAATTTTCGAGAACTGCTATAGTTTCTTTAAAACTAAACGTAGAACAGTGAATCTGGACTCATTTTAAAGCATAAAGCCACTACTTTTTTAACACATAGTTCATTTTTTCTTCAATTATTTTTGCATTGTACGGTGAAGGGAAAAGTGATGAAAACCGAGGACAAGCTTTTTCTCGAAAAGTGAGGCAGGTCGGAATGTCTATAAAATTATTGAAAAATGTTTTTCTTGATTGAATGATTTTTAATTTTTTTCCTGTAGACTCGAGGATCGAAGCTTCTCCTTTATAATGACAACCGAAAACGTAATTTACAATTTTTTACAGTCGTTCTATGGAACAAAAATGAGTATCAGTTACAAAAAAATTCTCCATCCTTTGTTGCAAACGTTTTAATTATTATCATTTTCGAGCAAAAACGTGTCTACAGTTTCTCACTCAATATTACCTGTGAATACATGTTACAAGAGGGCTGATTGATCAGAATACAATTATTTTTCACAAAGATGCACCAGAACGAAAATCGTCGACTTTCTCAAAACCGCAAAATTTGCAGATCAACGTAAACAGACGAAAATTTTTACGAAATCAACGCTAGAAATATTGTTGAATGTTCGCGGGAGAGTCGAGTCTACCTGCGACAACCGCCGCACCCCGTCGATCCCATGGAAATTCCACGAAACCCTGCGGTCGGGTCGCGCGGCGACGATACTTTTCGCTACCGCGAATCTGAGAGTTCATTTCGCCACGTCTCTGCGCAAAACGTAATTATTTACTTGCGCAGGATCGCGGGCACATGTCAATGAACACTGTTATTGGATTCCGGGAATCAAATAGCAATCCGGCCACGTTAGCTGCGATCGGTCTCGTTTGCGGGTGCATACTTGCTGCGTGCTCGATCTGTCGTATATCAAACGACGGTTCCATTGAACGGTTGAAAGGGCGTTTAATTCGCGAACAAAAGCTCTCGAATGACGCGAAACGCGCGGGGGTGGCAAGGGGTGGCAGGAGGCGCCAGGGCTTGTGCTGGGTTACCGGCCGTGGCCCGATCCAATAGAATTTAAGGTGTGCATAAATAACCCTGATAGACTGCTCGGCGTGCCTGCCGACAGAATCACTCTCTACCTGTTGGCCGAACAAATTTTTTCCGCAAACAATCGACGCCGGACACCGTGCTCGACAACAGCGTTTCCCAAACTTCTACGACCAACTACTTTGCAAATACGCATAATTTTAGGCGACGCTTTCGGCTATTTTTTGGGGTCGATTAGCATAAACTGAGGGTCTTTAACACGTTAAGCGCCGAACATCAACACCAATAATTCCCTTAACCCAATATCGTCATTGTCTTTTTTTTAAAACACAAATATATATATATATTGAAAGTTATAGTTATTTTTTATATCTGCAGTTGTTCATTCGGCCAATGCCCCCAGAAATAAATTTAAGTAAAAGCCCTACGTAGATACCTTTATAATTTTATTGTCATTTAATTAAGTCATTTAATTAACGAAACTGAAAATAAATAGGAAATGTTAGTTAAACATTGAAATCCCATTTGGGGGTGCTCGGAACAGGTACATTCGAATTACTCGCCCCACGAGCTCAAGGCCTAATGTAACTTTAGGTTTATTATCGTTCGACTTTTTATTACAAAATCATGGTCGTTCGAATATCGATAAATTTTGAATACGAAAAATTTGAGAAGCCTCGAAATATTGCTTTCCAAGTCATAGCGCGTGGAAAATGGTTTGGGAAACGCTGCCATACAACAGCGCCGGAAGGCCGGGTCCAATGGCCGGCCTGTGACTGACAAGAAGAGCCTCAAAAATTCCCCGATTTCAATAAAACTTCGATCAAGCAAAGAAATAATTCTTCGCGATTATATACCGAGGGAAATTTATCGCGCTTTTTCTGATTCGATCGGCACGCGAGTTGGGGGAAAACTTAATCATAATTACTCGGCGTTCCGTTATTTACTACGCTTCGACGAAGAGAAATGATCATTGTTCGTTGATAAACGTTCGTTCGAAACGTCGAATAGCGTGGCAGAATTTTTTGTTAATAATTCGGCAGGATTTACGGGGGCAATCGAGACATCGCTGGGCATTTGGACTGATTGGAGGAATTGGAAGGGAGTTCGTTGTTAACAGAAATCCTGCAACGAAACAGGAAATCCTGCAACAAAACAGGAAATCCTACAGACGAAGAATAACTTTCGTTAATGACAAAGCAAGCGCAACATTGAAATTCGTCGTATAAAAAGACGACTGTTAGCGCATTTGCTGTTTTATAAACTTTCGAATAAGAAAATTTGATACTGACTCGAGAGAGAATTCAACTGCGTCCAAAAACATTGTTCAACAACCCTGTATCATCATCTCCATCGTTCAAAGTATTAAATGTTTAACATTTTAATATTCTTTAATATTCATTTAAGCTTGATCTCAATGTTCTAAAAATTCCAAACAATTTATCCCTCTATGTGCCCGTATGACTTCCAGGCCACGTGCGAATATATCGACATTTTACCAGATAATTTTACTTTTAATTTTCATAATTAAATAATAATTTTCACAAGATTAAGTATACGTCTTAATTATATAAGATCTCTGAGATAACAAATAACAATATCGATGAAGGTTGCCAGCGCCATCAACCTGAAACATCAAAGCAAATGCTTCGCAAGTTGTCTGCAGATAGATATTTAAGAAAAAAATTTGTCGCAAAGAGGGTTAACAAATAATTTCAATACATCCTATACAAAGCGAGACGTGATTTAAAAATATTGCGAATAAATTTTCAACAAATTTCGAATTTGAATCAGGAAATCGTTAGAGGTGTTCCTGTTTTTCGCAATCCAGCCGGCCCTGAAAGATTTGAAATTGTGTTTGAGAGGCGAGCAGGGGTTGCAAATAACCGGCGAGAGAAAGTCGCGAGGAAGCCGAGGCGGCCGGGATCGGTAAAAATCAGGCCCATTCATGTTGTACTCCACATTAGCGGCTCTGATTTCTATCCGTTCTTTCGGCAGCGTCTTTTCTTTCGATCCGGGCCGGATACTCCCGGGGCGTAACATTCACCGTCGTCGTCCCCGTTGCCTACCACTTTTTCCACTTCTTGCCCCGTCTCTGTTCTTCCACTGCTACCCACTTCTTTCCTACTTGTTCGCGCCGCTCTCTATATACCCTGTCCATAGCGTGTTCCATTCTCGGAATCCACGAGGACGAAATCCTCTGAACACGCGCCAAGAACGTTTCATCTCGCGATAGAAGCGATTGTCGATTCGGGCGCGCAATCAAACTTGGACTTCTTCTCGAAAGTGAATTACTCGGCAGCTCTGTCCCACAAGGGGCTCTGGACAGAACTGTCGGCCGTGGAAAGCCACACATGCACGCAGCCGCGGATACTGACACATGCTGACACACGTACAGACTTTATCATTATCGGCGCACACCGCTCTAGCTGCTGCTGCTTCTGCTGCTGCTTCTGCTGCTGCTTCTGCTGCTACTACCACTGCTGCTACTACTACTGCTGCTCCAAGTCGCGAGATCATCGGTGTGTTACGTGATTTACCTGAAGAACGATGATCTCGTTTTGGCATTGTTTTCAGCTGATGCCCGCGTTCCCGGTAAATGTCTTAGCAATCTGGCTACTGGCTGCTCAGAAAGTCCGGGCCGTTCCGAAAGTACTGATTGCGTCGTTACCAGCGACAATGCTTTCGTGGAAGTTCCATCTTTGACGATTTAGGGGCTTTCAACTAGTTTTCGGAGTGCCGAGTGCCGCAGCAGTTGACTGATTGCTGACAAGATGATAGACAATCTTTCGTTCTCTTGTACTAGGCGATGATACTGAGATTAAGTCGCGACAATTTTCTTTGGTATTTGACTTCTCGGGCTCCTTTACTCTCTTATTCTCCAGCGCAGCGGTTTTGGGATGTGGTGGTTTTATATCGTCGTACTTGGAGACATAACTTCCAGGCTTTTTCATTTTATTGTAAAATGGGGAAATAAATGGATAATGATTTCATGGAAGGAATAAAGAAATTATTCATTGTTGTCTTGTATTTGTGCGACGATACTGGGAGAATTTTATTTCAAAAGAACATGATGGCAATTTTCTTTGGAATGGGACTTTTTAGACTTCTTTATTTTCTTGTTCCTTCGTGCGGTATTTAGTTGGTGGCTACAGTGATTTTACATTGTCATATCTAACACGTTCGTCGCCAACAATCGACCAACAAAATTTTCACAAAATCAAAGCACTTTTATTGATTAAAGCGAAATCAGAAAGTTGAAACTGATCATAGGGGATGGAATTAGATCCCTTCCGCATTCGAAACATCCTAGTCAAATTCAGTTTGTTCGGATATATTAAAACGAAAATGAATTTTCAAAATTGTTTAAAAACTAGCGTCACCCATATTTGGCGTGGCGATGAACGTGTTAAAGGCGTATTGTTCAGACTCCCTTATTTTTACACGAAATGTTTAAGAAAATGAATAAACGAACGAAGAAATTGTCCACCAAAAGCAGAATATACCTGTACGAAGCCCGTAATTCTGGGACGACCAGCAAGTCACGTGCGTATCTACGTTTCTCTGGTAACGACCGTTGTATACGACCGGCGTATCGCGGTAAACTCAGGTAATATTAGGCCAGTAAGTTTTTACAATGACTGCACGCGTACGTAAAACCTGTGAACGCGCAGACTTCACCGTTCCGCGAACATTTCGCCAGCATGCCGCGATCCGTCGTTCCGCGCGTTTTAGGCATCGTATGAATTTCGACCGCGGCGCACGCCCTTAATCGACTCGCTAATTACACACAACGACTCGCGGATGCAATTACCTTGTAGGATTGAAGATCATTAACGACGCAGGTGAAGGAGACGTTACGACCTTGAATGACCGTATGGTTCTCCAGGAGTGCTAGAAATTCGGGCTCGAGCTCGGACTTTGGCATCGCTTGACCTGGCTCGGCATAATTAACGATCGTGTAATTAACGATCCGGCAACTTTACATCTAATTAGCTTGCGCTCCCATTGCAAAACTACACACAGGGCGCAAAGCTGAATACAATCGTCGAGGGTGGCCGAAAGAAATTTTGTGCACGCGTAACTTGTACCTCGTTGTTTTGGATCCCGAGGGAGTTTGGCTTATTAATAGCTTTGGCTGGACGTTGGACATGCCTTCAGGCGCGCGACTCTATTCTCCTCATTGTTTTAATCTCTCTTAATATTGATAATGAACTGTTTCCTTTCAATCTCGTTCACGATACGTAATGGAGTCGGATTAGCATTTCGAATAAATTCCTCGAATAAAATTGTATTCGAACAATATTTCGTACAAATTCTACGAACAAATTTGTACTTATTGTTCGAATAAAATACAGATAACCCTCCTATAACACGGTAGATAGGTCCCTAGAAAATGCCGTGTTGTGTGAAACTGTGTTGTACGAGACCCAGAGCCAGTACGAAAAGGGGGTTACGTTCCGGAAACTTATTAAAAGCAAATATTTTTTTTTAATTCTACAGAAACAACTTAATTTTTATTAAGAATATAAATGTATGTACAACACAAAACAAAGAAAAAAACAAAAAATACTATTTTAATTTCACGCAACTCTAATTTAATAAAAACGAAAAAGTTATTCTTGAACGCATCGTGATTCGATGCAGACTGCCGACCAGCAGCGTGAGACACTTTCGTTTCACTCACTGAGGTAGAAATGTAAACATCTCAGTGGCAACATAGTATCTTTAAGACGGCAAGCCTCGCCGCGACTGTAGAAGTACACACAGTGCTGTACAGAGGTTTTTGCAATTTTCTTATCGTGTTGGAGCGAAACCGTGTTATATAGGATGCCGTGTTGTAGGAGGGTTCCCGCAATTTACGAATCGTGTTGTAGCGAAACCGTGTTATAAGATGCCGTGTTGTAGGAGGGCTACCTGTATGCCTATCTCTCATACGTAATCAGCAAATACGTTCGTTGCTTCTGCAGATTTCTAATACAGAATGAAAGCTCAGCATCGTCAGTTTACAATTCTTTTTAAGACCTAATATTCTGCACGGTTCGAAAAAATTGTTCGCTCGCCCCAGTTTTCGGATGCGTGGAACGAAGTTTTCAGAAAGATCCGCGGCCCAGTAATCATGTTCGTGTACACCTAATTTCAGTTTCATGTTAGAGCCCGAAGTTTCGTAAGCTTTCATTCATCATTCATCATTCATCCATCCGTTTAAACTATAGTTCCGCAGCGTGATCGATGAAGAGATCCGAAGGTGAAATTTTAGTCTTTGGCTGCTTTCGTCCGCATTATTCCCAGACCGACTTTTTAAGATTCGAAAGCGGAGTTGGACTCGGCAACTTTGATCTCCGAAATAGATAATCAAAGCGACTGTCACGCGCGGAGTCTTTGTAAACGGGGCTGCGAGTCGATGCAAAAATGTAGCGAATAAATCGGGGACTGTACGTGGTAGAATAATTTGGGCACTGCGCAGACACAACAATTTCAACGCTGTACAGATATAACAATTTATAAACGGTACGGATATAACAATTTTTCGATACTGTACGGGCACAACAATTTCTCGACTCTGTGCAGGTACAACAAATTAGAAACTGTACAAATACAACAATTTAGAATCACGTCTGTGCACGGAGATGTGCAACTCAAGACACGAACCGTGTAACGTAGCAGTGCAAACTTTATAATCCACTTGACTTAATTAGACGATTGCAGGAGCAGAAAATTGATTTACACGGTCTCGAATTAACTAGCAAGTTACGCGACGATAAAGCTGCGTAATCCAAAAATCCGCGCGTGCATTATCTATTCTCTTGGCTGCTCAACGAACAAAACAAAGCGTCCCTATCCTCGGAAAAATTGTTCAAAGCAACGGATATCGATATATATTGACTGCGGCAATAGAATCACGTGCATAAACTCTGCGTTCTTGCACGTCCCCATTTCCGTAGCATCGCGATTGCATTGCCATTTGTCGCGAGCTGCGTCGAAAAATTACAATACCAAAACTGCGGGATAGTTCATTCAGTCGTTAGCTCAACGATTGTAGCAAGTTCAGCTTTATACCCTGTGGTCGGACAAATGGTATCTCCTAAAATCTATGTCGGAATCTACGGTTCGAGGAAACCCCTCTCTCTCTCTCTCTCTCTCTCTTGTTCTCTCTCCGTCGTTCTCGTTCTGTTTCGCCTGCAGAGAGCGTCCATCCTTCCGAGCCGATATTGATTTCTCTTAATCTTTACATCTCTTTTACCGATCGGCTTAATCTAGTTCGTCATGCATATCGCAGGCGCATAGATTCATGGGAGCGGCGCGCGGGCGAACTTATAGTGGCAATAATTCTTTTTCCGTCGACCATTCAGTTTCTTTCAATTTTTTATCGGCGACGCACTTTTTGTCGCGTGGCACGCGTGGCCATTGGAAAAAATGAACCGAGATCGAACAAGAGAAATAGGGAGAGAGACGGCGAGAGAGAGAGAGAGAGAGGGGGGGGAGGGAGAGAGGATAAAGAAGAAAGGCTCCCTCGTAACCAGGGTGTTTATTAACTGTGCCACCCGGTCCGTCACGAGCTCCTGCGCCTTATTAAATAATAATTGTCCCGTGCAATCCGACGCTCGGATCGAATAAATTGAACCAGCGCGCCGCGACGCTTTTATCGACGCCTCGTACAGGCCGATTCAAATCCACGGTCGCGAGATTTATGGTCGGCTGAACTCCTGTCGCCCGTCTAATATTAAAACGCCGAAGAAAAATATTGCGCCCGGTTACTTTTTCGCGCGTTACTCCCTTTTGTGTGGCGGCCCGAGAGTATTATTCATAGACCCGCCCCCTGTTCCTGTCCTTCTTCCTCTTTATTCGTATAGCGAGCGCGCGGGGAGCGAAAACGAATTAGGCTGCCGCCAGTCATAAATAGTTTCTGTTTTGGTGCGCCGATTTTATTTGCCAGACGCATTACACTGCGAATATTAATTTTCTACTTTATGAACACCGGGGATAGTCTTGTAGAATCTTGTAAATAATTGAACGATTGCACCGAGCAGAATTTCCTGTTGCAATCTTTGAACGTTTCACGTTTATTGCAAGCATAATATATACGATATTATTTTGTATAGAATATATACAAAAATACAATAAAAATTGTGTGAAAGAATAGTGCAATATCAGGAGAATCGTATTGAATTTGAAGCTGTATCACCTAAGATGCATAAAGATGCATCCGAATTTTAAAGTGAATACATGAAAAAAAATCATTGCAGCATTTGTTATACCACTTTCATTCTGTTACAATTACTAAGCGAAGAACGTGACTGCACTGGCTTGTAACACACGTAAATGTTTAACTTATTGATTACAAATACATTTAATCATATCCAAATCGTTCTAACCCTTTGTGGCCGTATCAAGTTTACATATAGGTGTCATGCTGATCGGAATTAATTTTCGTTGAATGAAGAATAACACATAATATGCAAGATTAATTCTTTTCTATATATATATATATATATATATATATATATATATATATATATATATATATATATATATGTAACGCAATATGTTTCAATTTTATGTAAAAATAAAGAAATAAATAAATAGCTTTGGTAGCTGAAAGTAGCCGTACGACCGCAAAGGGTTAAATGGCAACATGAGACTTTTAGCGACGACCGAATTGCAAGCGGTCAATTTTTCAATATACTGAACAATTTCGTAAGATTTCCAGTCCAAATATTTCACGACACGTTCAAGAAGTTTGTACTTAAAATTACCGTTCATATTCTGCGCTGATTGACACCGACATACTGTAGCCTGTTTCGAATCCGTAGTCCTCCCCCTCCACCACGCGCGCACCTCGCAGACGCGCTCATAGAGAATAATCAGCGCAGCGAATTTTCCCGAGAATTACTTGGAGAAAGCGTAGCGTCGGGAAGTCCGCGATCGAATCAGCCTGTACGAGTTTGTTGGCGCGGCTAACGAGCGAAATTTGCTTTTTCATTTGCCTCCGAGCAGGAACAATCGTAACGTTCGGATGTACACGTAATTTCTGGCTTGCCTGGTTCGCGGGAATGCTTTTACGGGAACCCGAGGACTCCCGATAGTGCTTTTAGAAGCATTTTATTTGATTCTTACCGAAAAGTGGAGCAAAGAAACGCGGACGGGTAGGGGGAGAGGAGGGAAAAGAGTGAGAAAGAGAAAGAGACGGGGGGGGAAGAGGAGACCGAAGAAAAAGTACGGCGAGATGCTATTACGGATACAACGGTGAGATTCGTTCCCATCATTTTGTAGGGATTAAAAACTTGTAACTTTCGCTTCGTATTGCGGCCAATTGAAACTTCTGCCGGGTCCCTCTCTTCGGACTGTGCAACATCCTCCGCCCTACCTACCTCCTGTTTCCTCCCTCGGGCTTGGTAATCGGGTGAGGAGTACTCGAGCCCCGTGAAAAGGAAATATCATTTGACTCTTACCGAAACTTGAATAAACGAAGCCGGCGAGAAAGAAGCAAAGAACAATGTCCCGCGATGCCATGCCATAGAGTCGGCCATACGCCATACGTACTGCAACAGAAATTACGTTTCCTTTAACACTAGAGAGACTGAAACTTAGTATATACCTACATTGCCCAGAAGCAGTCAAAATGACTGCATTGTGAAAGAATAACTAATGTGTAAAGAAATTTGTTTAAAATTAATTTACTCAATTCAATAGTAAAAGTCATTTGATTATTTAAAATTTCCCGAGTAGTCAAAATGACTGCTTTTGGGCAATATAGGTATAACACACACACACACACACACATATATCGGAAATGAAGGAGGGGGGAGGCAACTACAATTATTAATAAACGCATTTATATGTTGTACAAAAAGTCACCAAATTCTAAGAAACTGTGTCATTATATACATAATTGTTTTTTCTAATTGATATTGAAAAACAGTCAAAATGACTTCCTTAGGCAATCTAGTGTTAAGTATACGCACCAACACCTCTTGCTGTAATATCTATGCTATATTTTGGTGCTAACTTGCTATACTTTTCTTTGAAAATTGGTTGCGCAATGCAAAGACATCTTTGCGTGAGATCTTTCAACAAGATAATAATATTAAAATAAACAATAGACAGCGCGAGTTATATAGATCACAGGATGACTAAACGAAATAAAAAAATTATAAAAGAAATATTATTTCTATTTAATTATAGCAAACTTTGTGCTTTGCATTATTATTGGCGTTTTAATATTTTTCCAGCTAATTAGTTCTTATTTATCTCGATTCTAATGGACTCCTAAGCCGTAAATACGTTAAGTAGAGTTTTCGAAAGTATTTTCACATGATCTTTGCAAAAAGAGCTGCAAGTCGACTGCGTTTAACCAACAGCGGATGTTCGAACTTCCGGAACGCACCGAATCTATCCGTTCTCCGTATTTCTAAGTATATTAGAAATAATTAGACTAGTTCGGCGGCCCGTTCTGAGCCGACGCTTAATTAAGGTTGAAAGTGTATTATAACTTGCTCCTCTTCCCTCTCGCTTCCTCGCCTCTTCTTCCTCCTCTTTTTTCGTTCTAACGCATTAACTCCGAAGCCATTTAAATGTCCCGCGTTGTAATAGTTAAGTGAAAAGTTAAAAGTAAGCGAAAAGTTCCGATCGATACCGCTAAAAGTTTCTGCGTAATGCGAAAACATGAATGTCATAATGCGGCCGATGGCGGAAAGAGAGAGAAGAAAAGAGAGAAAGAGAGAGAAAGAGAGAGAAAGAGAGTGAGAGAGAGAGCATTGCCACGGCAGCGCAGGGCGGCTGCGAACCGAGGCCATCGTACGGCTTAAAACGTTAACGGGAACAGCAATTAATTATGTAATATAAATATGGAGATTCGACGCGTCCGAGATATTTCGTATAATGCAAATATTTCTTTCGGTTTCCGCTGACCGCATAAATTTTTACTGATGCCGATAAACATCGGATCGAATTAATCGTGAGAAATTTGTCGCTACACTCGAGCGTCAAAATATTGGTCGACGCTGTTTAGGTCAACCATCGGTGTTCGCGCAAATGTTTGGGTATTCCCGTAATTGTGGTTATAATATCGGAGGTGACGAAATGTTCACACAAATTACAGTCATTTTTACTGCGGCTGGAAAGCTGTCACGAGTACCGTAATTCAAGGATTTTTCTCGCTGCGGAGGAAAGTAGCAGCAGGATAAACTGTGTACTAACTTAACGCTAGATTTACCGTGCACTGAAAGCAGCTGTTTTATATTAGTTCATAAAAGTAACAATAAGACGTTTAATCCGATTTTTACCGAGTATTATTGCAACATTTTCCGCAAGTAATATGTTATTACGTTGAACAAGGAACTCATAAATGTATCTTCGCAATCTGGATAATCGTAAATTAAAGAATTACACCGACTAAAATGCTCTTCGCGATGAAAATACGACATAGTTACTGCTAATTTTGACCTGCATGCACCGTTTCTTGTACCTTGGAAATTGCGTGCACCACGAATGCATACAAATCCTTAGTCTAGTGGTGATTATTAAGTAGCTTGGAGGTTGAGTCTTCCCTATTTATTACAACCACACAACTAAGAAGATTTACGCTGCATCGCATGCGCTATGCGCCGGTATTTATGGAGATTGGTATACAATGTACACCGTTCTAGAGGCACTCGTAATTGAGTCGAACTGCTTCAAAGTCTTCCGCAACGATTTCCACAAAATGTGCTTGCTGCGGAAGCTCGATTGAATTCGACACAAATGTGTGAGAAGACCAACTGGGCAGTACCTGCACGGTCAATTACGGGAGACAACTTGGTTGTTACAGCAGTCAAGATTTCTGTAACGACGAGCTCAGATTAGCTTAAGCAACTTCAGCCTCCAAGAACCGCGGACGTAATCTCTGGACTGCGTATGTTTGCGCGAAAGATAAGCTCGCTGCAACAATTGCAAGAAAATATTAGTTTAACAGAGTGTCATGTCGGTCATATAACCTTGACGTAACCTTAACATAAACCTTGACACTGATTTTTAACTAGGTTTTGAGATCCATTTTAATCTTACTATATCGAACAACCTGAACGTTAGTGGAATTTTTAGAATACAAAGGAGTTTAACTAATATTTTCTATGGTAAATTAGAACCTCTTAGACTCGGTTTTTAACGTTAATTAACAATCGGAAGGCGGAGCTTTTTGACTCAACTATGAATGAGTATATTTAGGATCGTTTATAATTTTGCTTATCAATTTTTTCAACGTGTTGTTTAAGGCACTATTTCTGGATCCGTTCATTTTTCGTGGAATAGTTAAATCGATAAGCTATGGAAAAAGCACATTATATTTTATCAATTTTATTCAAATCGATTATTTCCCGTGTGAATTCCTGTACGAATAAATTCTTATTCGAATGAATTCCGGTACGAGTAAATTCTCATCCGAATGAATTCCTGTACGAGTAAATTCTCATCCGAATGAATTCCTGTACGAATAAATTCTCATTCGAATGAATCCCTTTTTATTTTCATTTACGCATTTATTTGAATATTTTAACGGCGCGAACCCTTCGTGTTACAAATTTAGAATTGAAAGCGATGACTGGATCGCGGATCTTCATGCAAAATACAAATTATCTGCATCCGTTGCAAAAAATAGGTGTAACTTAAATGTTGCTTTTTCTCGCTAATAATTTGAGTAGATAATAATATAACGACATTATTAAACGTTTTTAATCTTTCTACAGTTTTCCATTGCAAATATCCATTCTTATGATAAATGCATAAAATCCGCAATCTAGCGATGACTATCGAACAGACAGCTAAGGAAAGGAGAGCAAATGGCAACAGATAGAACTGGCTACTACACAGAGAAAGGCAGGGTACAGAAATAACTGTCTAAAGTTAGAAAACATAACTGCTGTTATCTTAATTTGATAAAATATTATGGGCGACGTAACGCGGCCGGAAGTTCGCCTAACTTTGCCACGGTCCACCGATCCCTGCAGAAGCCAGATGTCGAAAACCACGGAAAACATTCGGCCAGACCAATTGCATCCATCTAGCCAGATAGATCGCGTAAAAGTTCTCCAAACGCATTGTTGCCCTCTCGTCTCGAGTGCGGGCGAAGCTATGATGACTTGGTAGAGACCGATTTGATAAATCATCCGTTTCCCACGTGGCGTTCCGTGGGTCGCGAGGGTTATTTAAGTTAAATACGACAGCCGCACCGCAATTTTCGGCAATGCAAAGAGAACCTAGCCCGAAGTCATAAAGGGCCAGCCTTCGGCACGAGTAAAATTTTCATTTGACCGGGCTGTAAGTGCATAGAAACGTTTCGGGTACGTGTGCGCCTCTATGTGTGTGTTCATTGCCACGTAGACGCGCGTGCGACCGACAGAGTGGGGAGTCATCGAGGATACTCTCGGATGGAGGGTAGAAACTGAAAAGGGAAGAGAGCGGCCGGGCTGAGGGAGAGGCGGAGGAGGAGGAGGAGGAGGAGGCACCCACCATTCGAGTATTATTGCGGTGCTGGCCACGGGAGGGTGAGGATAGGATATATCAACGGTTGGCGTTTATGTGGCGACCAACTGTCGAGTTAATATTCACGCGATTCAGCTTGACCCTCCCCCAGCCTCGTTCCTCCAGACGTCGCGAATTTCTCGGCTTCGATCCTCTCTCCTTCTCTCTCCCCGTTCTCTCTCTCTCTCTTTCTCTCTATCCTCCTCTCCACGCTCAGATTACTCGCCCTTTGCTACCTTCATCCCCCGTTTCCTGCGAGCCTATACTCCGGGATACTAGTCTGATTCGGTAAGACAAGCAGAGAAAATTGGCTCGAGCACTGCCTTCTGATCCGCAGGACTTCGCTAAAATAGACCAACTATGATTTTTAATAACAAGTGTTTCTCCTTTTAATCATTTATGGTTGTATGCTAAGCCGGACAGATTACTTGTTTTATAGATAACCTATTGTATTCGGGAGTAATGCAATAATTGCGTGGTATGTAACAGAGTATTGTTAATTCGACTACATTGCAATTCAGTGTCGCAACTTAATTACATTGTGTTTCAATTATGTGGTAATTCAACTACGGCGTAATTCAATTACATAATTCAAACCTTTCGGCTAATTACTTTCGTCACGAGTGTAATGGAAATATAACGCAATTGATATACAATATCATTGAAATACAATGTCATTGAAATACATTATCATTGAAATACAATATCATTGAAATACAATATCACTGAAATACGATATTACTAAAATACAGTTCTTCGAATTGCAGCGCAGAATTTTGAAAAAAGTGAGACACATTTCTATATTTTTCTTTCGAATATCATTATCATTATCATTTCGAATTTATCATTCTTTGAATCGCGACCGTAAGTCAATTACATCGTAATCCATAAATTGAATTCACACGCATCCGAATACGTAATTTTAATTCAATTACATAGTAATTTGTAATTAACGTAATTTAATGTGTCTTGTAATCGTAGTTCAATTGCAGTTACGAATTACATTGTAATTCGATTGAATGGAGATCTGATTACAATATGATCGAATTATAATGTAATTGAATTATAATGTCGTTGATTTATAATATAATTGAATTATAACGTAATTTAATTACAATGTGATTCAGTTACTTCGTAATTCTAATTCAAATCATATTCCACATACCATGTAGCAATCAAGTATTTCTCCATTGTCCTAAACGAATTGCGAAGTCGCATATGATAGCACGATTCTACCTAATGTAGTAGCGAAAATTCGATCAAGATTGATCGCCAGGAGCCAAGTAATTAGGCGAAGCCTTCAAAACGTTGGATCCGAGTAAAGTGTTGAAACCTACGAGCGCCATAAAACTATTCTGTCGCGAACCTCTCAAAGACAACCTGCAGAATTTAGCAGAAAACCTTGGCCAATTGTCCCAAATTGGAACCGCGTGCTCCGTTTCCAAAATTCGATTGAGATCAAGTGCGAAGACCTACGAGTGCCATCGAACGCTTCTGCTACCAAAAATAGCGTGGCCCATCCAGCAGAACAGCTTGCCCAATTTTCCGAAATAGCCGACTGCTGCTGTTCCGAAAATTCGCCGGCGACCGTCAGACACGCCGGTAGACACAGCCGACAACGTCGCGGACCATAGTTACTACCCGCATGCGCAAATCCTCCGTTAAGCAACCCCGTGAAAGCGTATCGTGTTTCCTGGAAGCATGCGAGCCGCTCGAGTACGCCGGCACACCGTCGTGGACCGGTTTCTGTTACTGGCGTTCGCATTGTTTTTACAATATTTCGAAGGAGGATAGGCGAGCAACGTCGCCGATGAGACAGGAGCGAAAAGCTTTCGGCGATTACACGGTTTCGAATAGAGGGGCACGCGCGGCCGACACTGTAAACTACAGTCTTCGTAGCGGCGGACGGTTTATTAATATAAATATTCGAAACTGATGGCACTAGAGCTGTACGCATTAGAGGCCCGGCGACCCCGTGCACGTGTGTAGAGCAACTTGCTCCTGTAATATAACACGGTTTCGCTTTAGCACGTACGTTGCGGATCCGCAAACAGATGCTTCAGAATGCGGCGCTTATACGGGGTGGCGGCGTTGGGAAACGAGTGCCCTGGAATATCAATTCTGCACGATGTGTTATGCAATCGTAGGATTGATGGGCTTTCAGATGTAGGATTCTGGAAAATTTTAACATGGAGATTGGTCGATGAAAATTTTTAATTTGATCAAATGATCGGTGAAAATGAATAAAGCCAGCCGCCGAAAAATTGAGTGTAATCGTCTGTCGTTGATAAAAGACATTAATCGTTGAAAAATCGACGATTGCATTAATCGATTGCTGAAATTAATTATCGAAAAATACATGATTGAATTAATGGATCGATGAAATGAATCGTTGAAAAATGGTAAGAGTAAAAATCGGCAGCGTAAATGAAGGCTATAAGAAGGAGTTTCATCCAACTCAGAAATTATTGAATTCCCGGTCAATTATTCGCATCTTCTCGTCTCGGCTATCTTCATACTCATATGAAACGTTAAAGTATAGTAGAAATTATGCCGAGATATTACGGGCCATTACGTGTGCGCATGATAGGATCGAAAATATGATACAAGCGACGGAAAATCGATTTTGCATGCATAAATCAAAAAGCGTAGAAATTTGTCCATTCGGGGCACAGTTTTTGAAGGAAAATTCATTTCGGGCTCGTGCAGCTCGGGTATCCAGTTTTTGTGATCATTAGTATGTTATAAAGTGTCGCGGGTGTTGAGCATTTCCGTCAGAAAGTAGATCAAATACGAAATAGTAGAAGCGACAGAAAAAATGGAGAACCTATTAATCCTTTGCAGTCGAGCGGCGACTTTAAGGCGTCATTAAAAATTGTTGCATATCGCGTTTCAAAATAATTTTAACATTATCGAATTTGTTTATATCTGAAAACAAAGAAACGTGTAACTGTTGCACGAGAGTCATTATTCAATTTTATATGTATACGATGGACTAAGTTATACAAAATGGAAGCACTGTATAAGCCAGACCAACTATTTTGGATTTCGAGTTAAAATGGCGCCGACTGCAAGAGACGGAAACCATGCAATGTGTTTGGCATTTTTCCCAGAGTCCTACCAATTATCTGAAATTAATGTAGAACGGTTTTATCAGGTAATCTACCAGATTATTTTAATACCTGTTAAATCCATCTGTAACTAAAATTTTCACACTGCCCGTTAAACGATGATTTGATGATTCATTAACCAGTTCGGATTCGAGCGTCGATTACAGTCGGCGGCCATCAAATGCATACGTCGCGCGTCGAACGCCGTATCGAGGAGGCGAAACGTGCGGTACGGATCGAATAAATGAAACATAAAAGTCGGAACGCTTATTGATAGCGTATACACGTCCCTGTATCCCCCCTCAGAAAATCAGCGGACAGCGTCACCACCGGCTGCGAACCCCACAATTTCCCATAATAATTCGCAGTTAATTCCTCCAGCTACATTGGCTGCACATCATAAATGCGCATCATTGTATCCTCGTCTCCGCAATTTTGCTTCTTCAACGGCACATAAAAATTCAATGTTCGATGACAATAAGCATGATTGAATTCCGCAATTGATAAATATCGTCGAATCTATTCGGATCGAAAAACTATTGGGTGCATACGAAAGCGCCAGTCTTCTCTTCCCATTTTGTAAATTAACACTGAGTTTATTTTATACGAGTAATAATAATACATTTATTCGGATATTCAGCGTTTTCTGTGTATTATTTTTGTATTACTTTTAAAGATTCACGTTACCGTAAATGAATAAATAATAAATGATAATAAATAAATTATTCGTTCCAAGTAACGCAACTATCGAACGAATTCCTCATAATTATATATTTAGAATCCTGATATTCGTAAATTAAAAAAGGGAAAGCTAGCGTCAGCTTTCGAAATATTTTCTCTAATTTCGGAAGACTTTAAAAACCGCAGTGCACGGACTAGCGCATACAAGAAAAAGTGCCTGAGGCGATCCAGAGCGGATTTTTAAATAGCGCGACGGTTAAAGCGTCCATTACAATCGACGCGGGGGTTAAACAATCTTGTTTATTTTGACGACGCGGGATAATTGCCTCAATCATCGGGCAAAGTGAATCGCGGCCGATAAAAGGCCGCGCGCGCGCGCCGAGCACAGCCATTTATCCGGAACAGGAATATAAATGCAGAACAGTGTCGCGTGATCTTTTGAATATCCGTCATTAGCCGGTCCGCGGCGAATTAAACATCGAAACACCAATTTCCGCGCGGACAGGCGGATGCGGACCGCACATGCACGTACACGTATGCAGTATGCACGCGGACATGCATTCCCAGGCCCGCCGAAACGACGCGGCGCGGCTCGTAGATGGTGTTGTGAACGCGTGCTGTCCGAGAATCGCGCGGCCGTATGAACCGTGAGAATAACAGGCAACGAGTGCTCCTCTGAGGGACGAATGAGCTCGTTCTGCCGGATCACTCTCGCAGGAGAGACTAGACGTGGCTTGCGTACCAAAAGGCGTCTTTGATTCAGACCATAAATCCCGGCTGCGTTCGAATGTCACCGTGAAATTATACTCTCTATGCATAATTACCGGTTTCATATCAATACTTTAATAAGCGGCGCTGAATGAGCGCACAGTCGCCCCTGATTTGAACAGGCGGACACGTGACCACGCGCCCCACAGAAATATCCTTGCGACTCTGTCCGACGTCGATTCGGCGTTCAATGGGCCAGGCAATTAGCTTAGCTACTCTTCCGACGATTTTCAGCATCTGGATAGGAAACGTGGTTTCCACTCCCCCGGCTCATTGGCTCACGATAGAACCGGTACGTTTGCTGATATTTCAATTTCTGTTTACTGAATAGCGGAACAAAGATTGAATAGTGCTGGCAATTAATCGTGTCATCGATTCGACCTTTCACGAACCATTGAATTAGTTTATTCTTCGACTTTTAACACGGTAACACGTTCGCCAGCAGCGTCACGCATGTGCGACGACCGCGATTGTGTGTTTCACGTGGAGAACATCGAATTAATTTTGAGAATATGATTACTTAAAATTGTAGTACGTAGTTATACAATACGATTGCTGACGATAGTTTTCTCATATTTTATAATGCCATGAATACAATAAATATAAATACGTATGCTAGTGACGCTGATAGCGCACGTGTAAATACGATCTTTGCAATTTCTTCGCTATTTGCTTATGTGCTCTTATATGAATGACAGAATTAA
>CM052164.1:4605302-4628561 GCA_028455555.1 Augochlorella aurata | reverse complement strand
CAGTAAATCACACATCGTAATTTCAAATTCAATTTCGTTAATTAACGTTAAAAATCTTGCGGAAAATAATGAAAGTGTCCCGTGAAGCTTGCGTGAGTGCCAGCTGCGAATGAGTGAAATCTGATCGATCTGCGAACTAGATCCAGCAATTCAATTAAGACAGCGCGCTTTTATCCGATCGCTTGCGGCCTATTGTACGGAAAATACGGGAACAATAATCGCGGCAAGTAACGCCAGATTCGCGAACCGCGTAATTTAAAAGATAAACACGCGATGCGAGTTACACCGGCGAAAAAAAAAGAGCGGAACAATTGCGAGCCCAGTCAGAACCAGGGATAACACAATTTAAAGTTGCGACGAAAAATACGAGCGTTACGCGGAAGCTTTAGCAAGCAAAGACTGCTGAATCTCATTGCGATTTGTATAATTGCGACTCGGGCGCGACGTTAATTTTCTTTTTAATTGCAATAGGCGGGCGTAGAACACCTGCGCCCTGAAAACTTACATCGCGCAGTTGATTGAGCTTCTCACGGCAACAGAAATTGGACTTTCGTCGCTCGAAATAAAAATGTATGCGTTTATATAAACGTGCAATCTGCGCGCATAATTTAAAACCGGGAAATGTTATCAATTAACGGTACCAAAACTCCTGTTTTTATTACTTTGCATCTAAACTCCATCCGGTCGCATCTTTTTGCACTTGTCGTCGACCCTTTTGCATACTTTAATCCCCTTTTTGCTTACTTGTAATCAAATTATTTGCAACGAAATTCGCATTAAATTAAAAGAAAAATTATATTCTATAATTCATTATTGCACGTTAATTACTCGTAACGAAAATTGCATTGCTTTATAACTAACTATATAAACTCGTATTAAATCGAAAAACTGAATTAAAGTTTATAAATAATCATCACAGATTAATTGTTCGAAAATTGAATTATTTCGTAAAGAAGTACTTTATATTTACAATTATTGAACATTTATAAATAACAATTAGAGTAAATTTAATTACCGAAATTTGAGCTACCAAAAATATAAATACGATCTACGAAAGAATTAATTTGTGGCGCGAAAGCTCTATTATTTGTTTACTGGAATACCCGTGTCTATTTTGAAAAATATTTACACGGTTCCTCGATGCTTATTCCGATTTTGTGGCGCGACACATCGGCGGTATGATGCGAAGCACACGTCCACACCCGTGCGCGCGATTCTCATTTAAATTTAAAATATTTGATTTGGACAAGTCCGCCGCGAAGTGACAACTGCTGCGGCCTGGGGCTACGCAAATGAATTCGTCCAGTGTTTCCAATTCGATTCGGAACCGTTGTATCGCGGTGTCATCGATCCGTAACGAAAGCAATTTGTCGATGGAATACGATCGCGCGTGTGTCTTCAATAGCGAGGAGGTCGAGCGGCTGTCTTGTATTCCCCGTGAAAGACGCGTGCACGTATACACGCTTACACGGGCGCGCGTTTTCCGGCAGCAATCAACGTGCTAATCAAGCTTTTGAATCAATTCAAAGGATTCGGTTTCCGGTCGGGCGGAAGTTAAGACGAACTTCCGCTACCATCGAGAGGGTTATTATAGCAACGAATATTGCGTGCGGTTATGAACATTTTCAGTGATCTGGTGTGCACAGGACGATCCTGTTCTAGATATACAGTGATTTCCTAGGGTTAGCTGCTAACTCTCTTTCGGCTAACGTTGGAACGCTTTTGACCCACTCTAGTTTGTTTGTAGCCAGAGGATCGGACCCGTCTATACAACATTATTGTGGTCCGTATTTTAATTGTACAAGCAACTCTATTGGATACATATTTGGACTTGTACGTTCGAATGAGTGATTTTCGAAAAAAGTGCTTGTGATAATGTTAGATATAGGATTGTTAATTGCACCGTAGTATTCTACGTACTCGTTTGAATAAGGTGATATAGATTGACATTGCAGTGTACATATAGAAAGATCTTTAAGAATGTACGAATTTCTTGTCGATATTTTAAAATAATCTGAAACCACAGGATGGAACCATAAATGGCGTTTATACAGGTTACAAAACATATTTCAAAATACAGGTCGTTAACGGCGTGATGGATTTTGCACAATCGTTCTTCATTAGAAACTTGTCGGGCTGTTTGAAAGCTACTATTTGTTGTGTGTCAGAAGAGGGCGCTGTAAACAGTCGTGCTTTTTTAAGTTTACGAAAGAATTCCTAGAGAGTCAAGGAAATCCAAAGCGTAAACGAAGTATAGGTCCAGATGAGGTATAAGTACAGATGGGATATAGGTGTAAATGAGGTATAAGCACGGACGAGGTATAAGAACAAATCTAGCACAGACGAGGGATATGATTAAACTTAGTACAAATAAGGTATAGGATCGAACTTAGTACAAATAAGGTATAGGAGTAGCCTTGCCACCCAATGTATTATCACAGTTGAGGTATAGGTCTGATACCTCGTCTATGACCATTACCCACACGGTGTCCAATTTACTCTCATACACAGACCATACAGCATTGCAATGTTTTTCTTTTGTCTCAGGGTCTGAATTACCGACTATAGAAAATGCTGTGATACGGTAGCGAACTCTACCTAAATGGAACGGTCAGCTAGTGAACTACAGCCGACTGCAACAGAGAAAGGTGTGTGTCTGAGATATTCATAAAGTATTCAGCACTCGCAGTAGGAATGAAATATACAGTATACTCGCTTCTTGCTAATATGTCTATCTTTCGTGAACTATCGGTAATGTCGAACGCGACACGAAATGATAAAGGGACTCTATAGCCCTCCAAAACTGAGATAGAAAAGCCCATAAAACGCATTGTCTGTATGGATCCTAAGTCTGTGACTCATACCTCGTCTTTAGTATTGTATCTATAATTAAACTTAATTACCAAAGTGATCAACAGTTGATTTTGATAGACAGTTTGAGCGTTTCACCACAGGTGGCGCCACCACTCGCTAAAATTTGTTTACTCGTCGGTAAATTAGTAGAACGGTTTGAGCATTTTTCCAGTACATAAATTGGCGCTAAAAAAAGCTTCCTAATTCCGCGACATTGGCGCTAATGTTTTTTAATTTAATTGCCAAAACGAATAGCCTTCACTTAAATAATAATAAATAATTTAATGCCTTGCCGATAACATTCTGTAATATTTGAGATATTAAATTAAAGCAGGAAAACTATAGTTTATGATAAGCAGAATACTATTTGGAAATAATTTCAATGGCGTACTTGAAATGTAAATATATATAAAAACAATTAATTGAAAATATTGAGTAAGATGAGAGAATTTTAACGCAAATACATTAGATAAGTCTTTTCTCCTGTCCTTTATGTGAAATAAAGCTGAATTTTACAACTAAATCGACGAGAATGGTCGCAGCTGATCAAGAAATAATTGCAAGAATTTAATAATTAATAAGATTATGTCTGTCATATTATTACTTTACTGACAATGTGAATCATTTAATCCGTCTCGAATCGTATTATAATTTCATATTTCCCTACATTACTTCTGGAACCCTTCTGCTTACGTCATCAGTGTCAATCTTACTTTCAACAATCTTCACGATAGCATTGTTAATAAATAAGAAAAGTCGTTTGCAATGTATGGAAATTAAATTTCCACTTACTTGCGAACGAAGATAGTTTTACTTCAGCATTTATTTTACATTCATACCGTTCCAGTATTGCAAAGCTATAATTAATATCTGCTAAATTTTATAATAAGTTATGTTATCTACGTTCATATAATTTATTCAATTTCTCATGATATGGAATTAAAGATATAAACGTATCATTTAAGAATATTCATTACATTGTAGAATACAGAAAAGTTTAATCTGAAAATTGTATACTTGCTATCATACACTTTATTTTTAAGAACAATTTAATTATGCGGTCAAAACAAAATATATTTCTCAAACAAAATTACACTCATCTTCGAACAGGGAGCACAATATCCTGCGAACAATACAAAACCCGATACGGCTTGCACGTGCCCCTGCCGCAGCCTGTGTTCTCTCGAAGCATAACACTCGACGTTATCTCTTTTTAGCCCTAAAACACACGCAGAAGTATCAAGAGCGACACTATGCAACCGCGTTCGGTCTTTCGATGGAAAGACCATCCCATATACCGAACAACTCTGCCTCGAGTAGGGGGTCAGCGCGAGGCGGCGGTATAGGTATAGTTCTAGAACGGCTGGAGAAAAAAGGCTGGATCTCGTACCCCGGCAGTCGGTTTCGCGAGCGTGAGCGAGGATCGAATCTTCGTCGCAATGGAAACTACCAAGTCGTTCATTTCTTCCACCCCGGACGAGTGCCAGCTAACCATAAGATTGCTGGAGATGCTGCAGAGAACCAAATACGAACTGGTGCAGGAAAATGGTCAACGACGTCTGACAGCGCCTGAGATCGTGCGCGGCGAGAAGCAACGTGTGAAAGGTGCCGAGATTTTCCTCGGGCGTCTGCCCCGCGACTGTTACGAGGACGAGTTGATGCCGATCCTCGAGAAAATCGGTCGGCTAAGCGAGCTCAGATTGATGCTCGACTTTTCCGGGTCCACGCGCGGTTACGCGTTCGCATTGTTCGAGGATTCGAAAGCCGCGAGACGAGCTTGCAACCGGCTCGATGGCTTCGAGATCAGACCCGGCCATCGTATCGGTGTCGTTAAATCTGTGGATAACTGTCGGCTGTTTTTCGGCGGGGTGCCGAGGAACAAGTGCAAGCAGGAGTTCCTGGAGGAGCTGAACAAGATCCTAGACGGCATCATCGACATCTATCTGTACCCCAGCGCCCATGATAAGACGCAGAACCGTGGATTCATTTTCGTCGAGTTTAGAGATCACAGAGCTGCCGCGATGGCTAGACGAAAATTAATCCCGGGGAAAGTTATGCTCTGGCAACACGAAATTGCAGTCGATTGGGCTGATCCGGAACCTGGCGACCCTATTGACGAGGAGATCATGCAAACGGTAAGATTTTTCATGCCGTGCTGCTGTATATGATATTTGTATTCACTCGGTAATATGTAGCTGGTTTTTTGAAACGATGAAGTCCTCGTAAAACCCCGTCATATATTTATTTTTACAGTTCATAGTTTTCCTAACATTTTATTATTATTCTAATAGTACAACGTCAGTCAATACAGAAACATATAAATACAATTATACTATTTGATGGTCCTCCATTTGCGCATTGTCGGATTAACTCTTTGTCGTAGAAATTACTTTAGGGCGCCTGACTTTCCGTAGTTGTAATTAATTTATTTCTTCTACGTTAAATTAATCGAGGCTTTACATTTGTAAAAATCGTAATTCTTAGGTCACGGCACTTTTCGTGCGGAACTTGTCGATCGAGATTACGCAACAGAAAGTTCGAGAAATATTTCAGAAGACGACGAAGGTCCCCATACTGAAGCTGAAGAAGATTAATCATTTTGCGTTCATCCACTATGAAAATCGTAGAGCAGCAGAGACCGTAATGAACATTATGACAAGTGTGTATTAATCCTTCGATCGTTGAACTCATACTAGTTCTTTCTTATTCGCTAAATATTTCTTGATCAGAAGAAGGTGGCGTCGCTCAGGTCGAAGGCTGGGAAATTAGTTGGGCGAAGCCGATCGGAGCCTCGAAAATTATGGAACGGCAGCGATGCATCAATGAAGCATTTGCAAAAGCGAATTTGCAGAAGAACGAACAGAACCGGAAGAAGCAAGCTCCGCTGAAAAAGCAGTACCAAAGAATTCAGACAGACTGCAATGGTAATGAAGAAATAGACGCCTCGTTGGTGCACGTGAACGTTTTGCAAAATTTTATTAAAGACAAGTTCGGCGCACGTTGCGCATTCAACGTCCTGCATCTTGGTGATCCGCCGAATTTTGTTTGCAAGGTAAGCAGAAGTTTGTCTTGTTTAAATGTAGGTGCTGTTCCAGTTAGCAGATTATTTAAGGGTCCAAGGTAGAATAAAATGTTGGATGCCTGGAATAAATTTGGTACTTCTGAAAATAAGAAAGGAAACAAATGAATGCGTTAAATAATTTATTGCTTACGTTTTTATTTGATTTATTTTTCAGATTACAATTTACAAAAATGCGCAACTTCTTCTCGAGTTTCACGGCGATGTGATGCCCACGAAGGAAAATGCGATCATCGACGCGTGTTCAAAGATACACCATTTTATCAGCACTGCATTCCAAAATTGCCGTAAGTTAAAAAATATTTGATTAAGTCATATTATAGTTTTAGCACATC
This sequence comes from Augochlorella aurata, assembly GCA_028455555.1. Taxonomy (NCBI): domain Eukaryota; kingdom Metazoa; phylum Arthropoda; class Insecta; order Hymenoptera; family Halictidae; genus Augochlorella; species Augochlorella aurata. Next base: position 4,622,294 of record CM052164.1, on the reverse strand, counting down.
AATTTTAGCTGCCAGTACAAGTAGCCACGATTATAACAATTACTATAGTTGTCTTTGTTTGCAATGATAATATTGGAAATTATTTGTGGCCGAACATGATATATACGTAGTTTGAAGTATTGTATTGAGGAAGGCGGTTAACTCTGGAGGAGCTTCGAGGGCAAAGTCGTGATTCATAAGGACGCTTAGGCGTGTAATATGATACTTGGCTTGTTTTGATTCGCTTCGGGAAACCCGTGTTGTGCTTGCGGAAACGAATTTTTTCGTCCTCCATAACTAAATCTATTCCCTTTTTTGTTTATATTGTCTTTTTACATATTGATTTCGCTTTTAACATTAATTTTTAACATTCTTCAAAGCAGTTACGATTCGAGCAGCTGCGATGCTTCTTTATCATTATTTTTCTTGTGTACTTTTTTACAACATTAAGTACTATTATTTATTCTATATTCTACTCTAATTCGTATTTAACGAATTTGAAATTAACGCTTGATTGTTTAGTTATCTTTCGATATTATTTTTTTCGTTTCGTTTTTAAAAATCCTAAAATATTTCTTTTCTTTGTTTTTTAAACAGAGCTCCAGGATAGTGAGCAGTATTGCACAGAACGAAAATTAGGTCTTAATCCTGTGGATGGATCACAAGTTGGCTGGAACAATTACATTAATTAAAATTAAATCAGCGACCAATTTTCCATCTCTAACCGTCCAAAGATTATTGGTAGTATTTATATAACGTAGAGACCCGAAAGCATGATGAATATTGGTATAATTCCACATGTTTCAATCTGTTTTGAAATTCCGAAGCAAAAAGAGGATGGTGAATGATATTTTAGAATTCGATCTATGTAACCGAACACTTCTTACGCTAAATTGAATTTGTGTAAGCACGATATAGAATGATAATTTAAACGCATAAGCTCGTTATTAGAAGTAGCACAAAGTAATTAAAAAATGCCGTGCTGTTTCTGTTTTTTTACACAATGAAATTAATCTCTAACTATGATATTTACGGAAAAAATTTTACAGAAATGAAAGCTCGAGTAGAATGGATTTTTAAAGGCAATTTAGAAAATCTGGCAATCACAGGTTCTCTACGTTAAACAATATTTATATAGCTTTTAAGGCATTAAATTATCAATTTTATTAAGAGAGAAACAACATTTCTATCGTTTGAAGTATACCGACAATCAAAATAATCAATCAAAATCATTTTATAATTATTATTACTCGAATGAGAGACCAAAGATTAAATCTAAAGAATCATTGTTTCGTTTATATTCCTAAGATCGCACTTGAATTCAAAGTACGTGTGCGTGATACGTTTAGTTCTTTCCTAATTATTGTATAACGCTGCAGTTCACAATGAATTTGTAACAATCATATTTAAAACTCAATCGGCTGGTTTTATTCTTCAACAAATGTAAGCAATACATATATACAAAAAGGCATCAATAAAAATATAGATTAATAGTTTTAAAAACGAGAAAACGTAGAAACATTATTGTAGAGATTTAACAAATATTCCTGTAATTATTTGAAACGGGAACGAACGAAAGCCGGAATTACGACTTGAAATTCGCATAAACTGTTACGGAAAGGAACAGACAGTGTTGTCTTGCGTCAGAGGGAACGACGGTCGTCAAGTAGCAGCATTATTCGATCTTCCGAAGTCAAATTGTAATCGGAGATGGTACGATTGTCATCCAAATAAAAACCTCTGTTCCAGAGCTTCATCCTATCCGGTTTCCAATTTCGATGCTTTTCGTTTAGTAATTCGGCGAGACGTTGCTTCACAAATCCGATCGTTTCCGAGTAAGGAATTCGCATTCGCAAACGCGGTCCTTCGAGCCTGCATATCGTCACGACTAATTGACATCTGCAGCCTGGTGTTTTAATAATTTTTTTTCACGATGCATTATTGCAATAGCGAGCGCGCAATGAAGTCTCATTTGGTAAACGTTCATATCTTACCGTCCGGGCAGAGCGTCATTATTTCACAAACATTTCTTCATAAACATTCGACATTTTCAACTATTCCCTAATTATCATTTGAACGAAAAGAAACGAACGCATCTCAAAAGTCAAACTGAAACGAAAGATCACGTAACAGAATTTGTTGAAGTGTATGATTCAATTAGTCAATGTTATCTTTGCAAATTTAATCTGGGTTAAGGTGTAATGTGAATAAAATTACATCGTTCATAAATTCATTTTTCGTGACCAACTTCCGGATGTTTTATTTAACTTGCAATATCTCTCTAGTGACCTGAAGTTGTACACGTTTAATAATGATGTTTCCAATTATTATAACATGGTAAAGGAACTGTGCGTTACATGGGTACTTCTTTCTCGTCGAGATAATTACTATACAGTGCTCTTTGCCAAAAAGTTAAATGAACTTTAATATAGTTCAATTATAAGTTTCAAGTTAAATGGAAGCTTAAAGGAACTGATTTTCATCAACTGTCTGATTTAATTCTGTTTAAACGACCTTTCATATGCTCTGCTGAATTATAAATAACTTTTGCTCGCTGTCTTTAAACTTCTTCTCTTTTTTTAGACAATTCCAATCAGAATTAACTATTATAAACATACTTTTAGAGTTCTTTTATTTGGAATCCATTAATAAATTTCATAGAATCTAGCTATAGTTAATGTAAAACACGGCCCATAAATTAAATTCAATAATGTAACTTCAGACAATTAAATATTGCAGTTACCATTCTGATGCTAAGTTCGTTAACTTTAAATTAACTTAGTAAAATAATAAACGATCTTAATATCATAAAAAAAGTTTATGCGCCTCGGCAGTAGAATATTTTATAAATACTGTTCCTGATGAGACGTTATCTAACAAAATTGTAAGTTTGATTGTTCAATGAACTATTTGAGAATTTACAGGAACTGGGAAGTCAGACACATAATAATAATAAACGCAACAAAACATAATATAATACACCGTCTATCCTTATGTAAAGATTGCAACAAAAAATGTAGGTACATGACAAAACGTTGCTGGACTTATTAATAGTTTACTCAGCAGTTGGCTATAATTCAACACTACCATAAATCAGTGCTGACATTTCTCATCCCTCTTGTACAAATTGCTGAAATTTCTTTTGCCAACGTTGGTATCGTTATTTAAATCTATAAACAAATTTCTGTAGAACGCGTTGCATTGAAAAGAAGCACTTCTTTTAAATACCAATGACTCTGTTAAAGTAATCGTTAAATTGTGATAAACTATTGTAAAATGCGGATTTCTGTGAAAAATTTGTTAAGATAAGGTAGGTAGTGTTAATTGATAGAAATATAATCACCATCGGAAGCTGCTGCTATAAATGGTATTATTGGCGTTTAATAGCCACTTTCTCGTAGCTATCGGAAGCCTATTACAATTAATTGAGGAACCGCATTGAAAATCGTCCTTGCGACTTCGTGGTTGGGGCTAAGACAGCGGCGTAGACTTCGAGGATCCTCCTGATGGTCTCGTTATCGGTGTCGCCGGTAACATTCCGGGGTCTCATGCACCTCGCCACCCGTCCCGCTTTAAAGATACATTCGTTCTTTTGTTGCCTCGTCTCCGTGGAAAATATTTCGTGCGCGAAGTCTAGCAATTCCCCGACTACGCAATCGAGGACCGTGTCTTTCGGTATTTCACCGTGCCCGCTCTCGGCGCATTCTTTGATCATGGCATTCATCCACGCCCAGTCCTCCCATTCTTCGGTGTACTTCACGCGCTGATTGTCCAATTGCCACGTTAAGTGGGCCCGGTACCTGGAGTACCAAAAAAACACGAAACTCGCTTGTATTCCTTTCGCTCTCGGACGAATCGTTGCTTAATGTTCTCTTAATTACTCGTGCGCTACCCTGCGAGTTCATTCGCTTTTCACGAAACGCTCGATTTCTTCCTAACTGCCGTGAAACTTGTTCTACGATTGTTCCAAATATGAAGGTACGAATGGAAAAGGAATTTTTGTGACCGACGAAGAACGATCGGCCATTTCGTGGTGTTTCTCGAAAGGGTATCGAGCTTTTCGTAAAATGCCATTATGGCTGTTCTGTAGTGTGTGTTTCCAAGTATCTTTTCTGAGAGTTTCGTTTAAAAATATTCATTTTCGAATACACAGTGGGGTAGATGTTCTAATTATCGGGCCCAATTATGCCCCGGATTAAAAACATATAAAAAAAGAATCTGAATGTTGATAGGTAAACATAATAAAAAATATAGATCGTCAATTTATATACAATATTTTCCTTTTTCTGTACGTTTTTAATCCGGGGGCACGGTAATTGGGACATCTACCCTAGTCGACGAAGCGAAGGTTCTCCATAGAAGTGTACACTCCATTTGATCTGCTGCTGTGTTAACAATTGTCAATATTTTTAAATGAAACTTTCCTAGAACTTGCTTCGAGGTGTGTACTATAAAGTGTTCGTGCAGATATTTTATAAAAAGTTCTATAGCAGTTTAGAAAATATAGTAAAGATGTATTCTTCTACGTGTCGCACCCCTAAGTGGATACTGCAGTATCGAGCACCTTTTAAATCAGCTGTGATACGACGAACATTCTAATACTTTTCACGGCGAAAAAAGTTAATAATTTATAAATAATTTTCTAATGTTCCTACGCTTATAATTCAAATTTCATGCAGAGATATCCATCCGTTCGCGAGTTACGCCGCAATTTACGAGACTGATTCATGTTTATTAAAATCCTCGGGTATTATTTGTGGAAAACTAGGCAATAAATAAGCATCGTGATAACAAAATGCTAAAAATCTAAATAAACAGATTTTAATTATTTTGGTGAAACGTTCGACGTAAAAACGATATCGAAGATTCCGAGAGCTTACGGCACAGTCACGTTCGGTCCCGTAATTTCTGCCATCAAGCGGATATTCACACGAAACTTCTTTCAAAATGCTCACGGAGAACGAGCTCTTCAAAATCAATAACAAAAGCCCATCGATTTGGAAAAGTCTCGATACTGCGGCACCGGAAAACCGGTATTTCGCATGCAGCAATCGGTACGCGCGATTCCTTTGGAATCGGGGACGGCGGTTTAAATAAAAAGGGAGCACGGCGAGATTGCCGGGCGCGAGAGTGTTAATGCCACATTAAAATATCCTCGTCAAGTGTAAATTGCCGGATCGTATCCCGGCTGCTAATCAGGATCTCGCTGTACCCGATGAATATTGCAATGCGCCGCATTCGTCGCGCGGAGTCGATAAAAGTCTTTTCAGAATAGGAGAAACCTGTCTGCCCTCCCCCCTACCCGCCTCGACCGTCCTTCTCGATCCACCCCTGGCTCTTCGTCCACCCCCACGACCCCGGCGTTTTCTCGCGATTCGTTTAACATTATTGGAAAAAGAAGTTGCGCGCACTCACCCCCAGTTTAGCGGGTTCTTCTCGAACTTGACGTTTTTAAGGTTTTTTAGATACGCGAACATCGAGTAGTCGATGAATTTAATTTGATTGTAGTCGAAGTAGAAGCTCTCCAGATTCGGCAGCAACGTGAACACCTGGTAGTGGATCGTCTGGATTTGGTTAAACGACACGTCGAGTATCCTCAGGCTCGGCGTCTCCGCGAACAGTGCTCCGTCCAGTACCTTCAATTTTATTTACAGATAACTTTCGTGTGAGATTGATTTCGTTCTTTCGCTGTTGTTTGGTGCAATATTTTATCGGGCCACCACCGTTTACACAGGGAATTTGTTTATTGCTGGCTTTTATATTTATTTATGATAATCATTTTATACCTTATTATTTATAGATCATTTGCGTGTAATTTCACGCAGTGTTATTACACTGTTTAAGAGATGTGAATATGTATTTACAAGCTTGCTGATTTGGTTCTCTAAGAAGTATTTGAAGGTACAATTGCAAGTTAACTTTTCTCAACTTATTAAGTAATAAATCTTCCTTTTAGTTACGATAAAAAGTGTAAGAGCATTCGTATATTCATGTATAAAGTATAAAAGATTTCATTATAATACTTTATTACTATAATAATATTGTAATATAATCTATTATAATATTCTATTATTATTATAATATTACAATATAATCTATTATAATATTCAATTACTCAAAAACTCCATATCTATTTAAAATTACTTGAAATTTTCGAGACAGAATAATGAACGATAATGGATCTGTAATAACAAAATTCTAGAACGTCCTCTGTTTTCTCACCTGCAATTTGTTGCCCCAAAGCAGCAGCTCCTCCAGCTTCGTCAAGCCCTTAAACGCCGACTGGTCGATCGTTCGTATGCCTATTCCATGGAGATCTAGCTTCACCAATGTTTCACGGAATTTTATAAAGAGGTACCTACGAATGAACGAGATTAACGTCCGACACATAAATTTTGAATTACACTATCTACAGTCGATGGTTTTTCCAGAATTCTGCAAACGCGTCTATAAATAATACGTCCCTTTGCATCCGCGCAAGATGCAACTGCCACCAATTTATCTCATCTCTAACGATGCGCGACGCGATAAAGTAATATCTGCGTCGGTAATTTCGTTCAGTTTAGAAATTAAGGAAACGCGTTCGAGTCGACACGCAAATCGTAAACAATTTTTATCAAAGATTTTTGTACGAGGAAGTCGCTAATTATTTGCACCATCTCGATTTATTTCTCGCGAATGCTTCTCTGTTCCGACGAAACAGCTCGCCCGATTCGATCAAACAGTATCCCAATATGGTTCTTTCTCCATTATGAAGCAACCGCTATAACAAGATCGCGTCGTAGTCGAAGCGACTAAGTGGACCGTACGGCACAGAACGAAGCTAGTAAGAGAATATGCGAACGTTTTAGGTTCTTCAATGGGGCGAGTTCCGTAAAGTCCTATGCGAAGTGCGTCGCGCTTATTTGTTGCGACGAAGGCACAACTCACACGTTCCCTATAATTTCTTCTAATTTGGAACCGGAAAATCGCATCAAATATTCACGGCATTATTCAGCGCTTCTCACAAAAACTTATAGGAGTCGAAATAAGGTTCCTCCATTTTTAAATGTTCTACGACCTAAAACTTACTGTCGCTCGAGAGAGAATTGGCACTTTTGTGTATGCAAATTCAGGAGGACGGCACCTCCAAAATAGACAATTATTAAACATTTAGAGGGAAGCATTTATGTCGATAGAATATAGTACCCTACGTTTATAGTATAATGACAGAATAAATTTTCATAAAAGACACTATATTATTCATTTTATTTAAAATGCCGATAATGGTTTTCCTAATCAATGAACGAGCTTTCTCTTGCAATTCAGTTTTCCAAAAATATCTTATGAATGGCCCCAATAATTTTTGTCATTAGAAGGCCATAAAAATCATTGTACAAAGAAAATTTAGCACGCTGTCTGATCGAAGCAATGGGATTAAGCGAACAATTCGCAAGCTTCTCCGAAAAATTCGTCCAGAAAGAGAATTCCACGTGTTCAGAACAATGAAAACAGTCGAGATGGTGATTTTAGACGAGCCACTCGATCACAATACCCGATCACACTTCCCAACCGTGGCGAATCAAATTTCCCAAATAATCGAAAATCAGGCAGTTCGTATTTCGTTCTCGTCTTTTACCCCGGCAAATCCGGTATTTCCGAGTCCGTGATTTCAATGGCCTTCAAGTTGCTGCTCTCCCGATCCAGCGTGTTCACGTTTGTCAGCTGGGTGCATCGCAAGATCAAAGACGCCGTCGAGGGATCTGCAGCCGTCTTACAGGGTCCCTTCGGTTTGGCGACGGCGGCACTCGCCAGCGGCAGCAGTCCGAGAACAATAAATAATAACGCGCGATCCATGGCGATTCCGAGACCGAGACGGCGGATGAAAGCCAGCCGCGGACGCGAGTGTTTAATTAACTGAACGCCTCTTGATATCCTCCGCTCGATGAGTAACCGAATCGCGTGGGCGGTCGCATCCTTCGTTCCGCGTTACGATTTCCGTTCCCGATAAGGGAATTAGTTCGCGCTGCGAAATTAAAAGAAGCCACCGATGCGCACCGTAGTTTCTTCTTTTACTTTTCTTTTTTCTCTCTCTCCTCCTCTCTAGTTTCCATTATGATTTTCATTAACTAACTCGGCACGGGAGCAAGGAAGAGATTGGACGGTTTTTTTCGGGGCCGGCGGCGAATCGGAATCGGCTGGTCAGTGTGGTAAAAACAACGTTTATTGTCGTACATATATACACGAATACACAACTCAAGCGGTTAACATCGACAAAAGATACATTTACATCATCGATCGAAGAACTATCGCGGATCTCGTGGCCCGGGATGGATCTCGATCCCGTCTCTGCCTAGGAATTGGTCTCGGATGGCGAATGAAATTCGAGCGATATAATTTGATCGATCGGGCTGCTCAGATTTCTATAGTGGCGGTCCAAAGAAAGTTTAGATTCGTGTCACTGGAACGCTGTTTTCCTTATACGATTTATATAGATGACTTGTGATAATGGTTCTTGCTTTCCAATAATTTATGCGATAGAGAGAAATGGTATATAAATACACGAGTCTTTCGAAGTTTAATAATCGAGTTTATGTCAAAAATTTAATATTCGACATATTGCAAAGTCTCTTTTGACCGCCACTTTACACACGTCTTAAGCTACATGTATCCAACGCGTTTCTAATCTATACAACAACTGAGAAACAACGCGATGAAGATTTTTACCGAAGTGTGGAACGAATCATACGTGTTTTTTCCAATTTATGTTGTGATAGCGTTCTTGACACATCGTCTACCAAAGCGATCACCGGAAGCATGATATCCCGAGCAAACTTTCCCTACAATACGTTCCAGTGCCTTGGAAAATAGCTTTATAATGAACTCTGAATTTTTGATTGTTTAATTACATCGGATAATGTGTTCGATTCTAGAAGATTCTATTCTTAAGCATGCAAAGCTAGAATCAAAGGATCGACGATGTTCTGGAAATATACAATAACTGAAAAATTAGATTTATTAATTTGACCTCTTGTACTAATCACCTCTTGAACTCGTGTCAATTTTAAACGGATCTCGTGCATGTGACCCACTTAGCAATCTCTGCAGTATTCGAAAGATATCCAGAAAGAACGGTTAAAAATTAGTGCAACAAAGGAGACAGTGGATCCAGCCAAAAGAAAATTGAAAATACGTTTAAGAAAGTCCATAAAAGATTGCTGAAACACAGCTGTACGTTTACTTTACGTCACATTACTATACGATTATTTTATTTAACACGTTCGTCGCCAACAATCGACCACCAAAATGTTCACAAAATCAAAGCAATTTAATTAATTAAAGCGAAATTAGAAAGTTAAAATTGACCATAGGGAATGGAATTAGAACTCTTTCGCATTCGAAACATCCTAGTCAAATTCAGTTTGTTCGGATATATAAAAATGGAAATAAATTTTCAAAATTATTTAAAAACTACCGTCGCCCATATTTGGGTGACGTGGCGCTGAACGTGTTAAAAAATCAATTTAACCGAACCGTCGCACATTTGCGGTACCCTATAGTTTTCTAAACAATCTAGGCTTCGACTTCCGTGACACGGGACCCCGACTCCTGTTTCGGAACGTCGCACAGTCGTAAATGATGCACCGAACTCCTCATTAATAGAAACACGGGCATGCAATGCTCGAAAATATCACGAAATATTCAGGAGTTGGCGAGCTATCGGATCAACTGGAAGTAAGTGGCTATTTACCGGGGCTGATGAATCATGCCGGCCACCGGTGTACCGCAATGGCAGCGAACGCGTCGGCAGCGAATGGACAAGTGTCTGTTTACACCCGCAGTATGTATTTCTATTTCCGAACCGAGCCTATAAAAATACAAACGCGCGTAAACGTCGTCCGCGGCTGATAACGGGCAACAGGAAATTGAAAATGAACAGATAAAAACACGCTTCTTTATTACGAGCGATTCATTAGTGTTTCCGGGTGTATGTTAATTACTCTACTGGCTTGTCGTATACAGCTACAGTTTATTGTCATAAAAACCGTTCGTTTTATTTACACCATAGAATGATATACCATATCGACGAGGATTCCCGATATCACACTCGCGCGTGAACGATGCAACGGTGCGACACGATGCAACACGATCCCAACACCAAACAGTCCGGAGGACGTCTCTGCCCCACTCGGAAACAGGGACAAGCATCGCGGATTCAGACTATCTAGAAACGCAACATACTTAATCCGGCGATTCTGTATCGCTGGTGCCGTCAAATCAACGTGAACCGGAAGCCTAGGACGCAATCGATCGTTTTTATCTGCGCTCCCTCTCTCTCTCTCTCTCTCTCTCTCACTCATTCTCTCTCTCTCTCAATCTCTCTTGCATACTCTCTCTCTCTCTCTCTCTCTTTTCGTCCCACTACAATATAATTTGTACTTTCCGCGTTGACTAGGCGCGCAGGAAACCACGGAAACCAAAAATCAAAACGTCTCGACACCGGTTTCCATTTTATTAACCCTTTGCACTCGAAGCCATTTTAACCCTTTCGCTCCGACGAGCGTATATATACGCCCTCGAAGAATGACCATTCATATGCGAAGAGCGCATATATACGCTCTGGAAAAGTGGGCGCGCAGGTACGAAGAGCGTATATATACGTTCATACCATATATACTTTTATTTCATACTTTACGTGAGATACTTTGTAGGTAATTAAAAAATATTATAACATAGTAATTAAAAGATATTATAACATAGTAATTAAAAAACATCATAATGTAATACTTATAAAAATAAATTATGATTATAAATTTTTATATTTTAGAAACTAAGATGATATTAACAAGAAACGACTTCTAATTAGTTCGTAGCATTCCGTACTTCAGTGTCAATTACTCAGTAATGCGCTCCGTACATAGCGATCACATTTTGACTCAAGCGTTCCGTTAGCGAAAGGGTTAACCAGAAATCCAAAATAATGTTTCTAACTTATAGTATCTCCATCTTGTATGACAAAGTGCATTTTATGCATATGGAATTGAGTTTCGTGATTCATATAACAGTTACACTTTTAACAATTTCATAATAATATAGCAATACAATATAATAAAAATTATCGTAGAACATGATGTAACATTTTTAGTGGTGTCTCAGAGTCACCACTCGAGTTCAAAGGGTTAATTATTTTTAATTGTCTCTGGAAGCGATCACAGAAACGATTGAACCCTTTACTGGAACGATGATTTTCGTAAAAATTGTCGAATGGAAAGTGTAAAAAGATCGAATTCTGGACAAACTGTGGACAATTCTTAGCTGGTGAATAAAATAGTAAAAGCGAAAGTTGAAATTTCGTGTTAGAAAATAAAAATTACCCTAATATGCTAGTTAAGGGTTAACACAGACCGCCTTTCTATTAATTATTCTTAATTGGTTCAAGGAAACGATCTCGGCAAATAATTCGTGTTACTACTGGGCTGCCGCAAAAATAATTTCGGTTCTTTGCGAGCTATTTGCAAAGCCAAAATTATTTTTGCAACGATCCAATAATTAATTTTATTTATCGTCGGTTTCGCTCGTCGAATCTCGAATGCATCTTGAATCGTTTTAAAACGTTCTCTGTCACGATAGATCTCGTTAGTATAATAAAATATTGTTAGTATAATAAAATCCTGTGACATAGGAATTGACGAACAATTGGAAGCAAAAATCTTGTCAGTACAGTACCTGGACTGCCGATTTTATTGCATAATAAAAATTGTTTACGTTAACTGTACAAAATATAAGTTCGACGAAAACGTCTTTTCTCGTTTAATAATAACAACAATTCTAAGGTTTTGCATTTGACCTATTCATTTTTATCGTAAATACATAAAATTCGCTATCTAATAGTAATGTTTTTAGTAATATTTAGTGATATTTACTAGCGACATTAAATAATATTTTAGGTCAGTGTACATCGCACAGTAGCACAATTTCGCGAGGTTTGAATAGATCGCGCCTCTCCCAGAAGACGGTCATCTCGAAAATACCGACAATTTTCAAACAACAATATTCGGAAGTTGGGGGAGGTTGGTTCGCGGTAAAAATGTGGAACCGATTCGGGTGGCACCGTGTTCGCGCGGCTCACAATCAGCCGGGAGTTTCGCGCGCGCCGAGTCAACACGCTCGAGACAATCGGCTTTATGAGCTACAGACGACGATCACTATGAAAGCGAACATTAATCCTAGGTAATTTAATCGACAATGCTGCGACGAGGTTACGCTGTTCTGGGCATTTAATTGAGTCGGCGGGAAATGCGCGGGCACGGGCGCGGACGCCGGGTACGAGGACGAGGAGGAGGACGAGGAGGAGGACGACGAAGAGGACGAGGAAAGTTTGGACCTTTTCGCGCTCGGGTCCGTCAAAGCGTTCGAATTGTTCCTCCTCAGCATCGGTGTCGAGTGACCCATATTACCGCTGCTTTTCGACAGCGTGCCGTCCCGACCGAACGAGTGCAATTTAACCCTTCTGTCGGTCTGTTTCTTTGACCCGTGCTTGTCGATGTACTCCGTGTGCCGGATCGGCGCTAAGGTCCTCGGCAGAGTCAGCTCTGCGATAACAGAAACGTTAGTAAACACTCGGTAGAATCGTAGAGTCCGACGGCTGAATGGAGAACTGGCGCAAGTATGCCCGCTCATCCCCAGCCAGCGCCGAAAAAAAATGGAATAAGCGTCGGTAACGACACGTAAGATCCGTATTTATCTAGATCAGCGACTGGCGAGGATATTTTACGGCGCAACGAGCTCGAAAGTCCTCCGGCAAGGAATATTGTTCAACCGATGACAAGTTTGCGCCGAACTTTTCATAATGATATCGAAAGTATATGCTACGAAGGTCGCATAAATGGAAATTAACAATGCTTATCATAGCCTGGTCTGATTTTTGTTACTGTGAAGAAACGAATTGTCATTGATACGTGTTTATTTAACAATTATTATCGTTGTATGTCATCAGGAGGCATAATTGCTCGAATGAATCGCCATAGATTGAATTTCTTGTGCGTGTAATTAATTAGTAGACTGCAAGGTCAAATTAAAAATTGTCTACATCGATTGCAAGACACGGGACTAAAATAATGATATAATTATACGATATAATGTTAAAATTTTTTATGAAATTATAATATTCTCAGGAGACAAGCACAGTGACACACCATTTCTTTAGTAATTTCACGAAGTTCAATTTAATAGAACAACATTTTTAATTTCTTTCATTTCTTTCCGTACTTTTATCCAGTTAACTGTTACAATCTGTCTGAAAAGTGCACGTATGGCTGTTATAATATTGCAGTTGCAATGAAACGACTGTTTCATTTTTTTTATTTGATTACTAACGTTAATTTATTTACTTACTTTATCCAGATAGCTGTTTTCGACGAGTATACTCGTCGTAATGTTGTCGTTTCTTCATAACGAGCATATTCGTCAAAAACACTTAATTAATTAATAATAATAATAATATTTATTTGGTCAACAGAAGAAAGTCAATAATACGGCAATATGTCGCACGAGATGATACAATAAAAGAATTTTGGTTAAATTGCATCTACTCGTTTTCCCCCGTAAACGCATCGAATCCGCAGTCTGTTAATTACTGATTTAATTGCACGCATGAAAGAACGTACGTTCATCGAAACGTGAACGTATTCAGCAATCAACGATTCGGACACCTTGAAAACCAATTCGGACACACAGTAGCCATTTCATCCCGCAGAATATCGAGCCTGCTAAACTCTCATCAGCCCGGCAGAAGACAATGGAACAGTCGTTACCTTGAAGCCTAATCTTGCCCTCGGCTTTACCGAGCAGGTTATCCGCCGTGCAGGTGTAGCCGCCGAAGTCCTCGATGCCGAGTCGCTTGATGGTCAGCTTTAATTGATACGCGTAATCGTTCAACGGCACCTCGGACAGATCGTGTTTCTCGTCCGACAACAACTTTACACCTGAAACATCGCGTGGGCGTTATATTAGCGAGGGTTTCTACAGGGTAGATCTGCGAAAGACGGTCGCGCGCCGATGATACGGGGGTGTTGCGGGGGTGGTGCGTGGGCTGGTGTCTGTGACACAGCGATTACACCGGAAATCGTACGCCGACGTTGAGAAACAGCAGTCTCTAGCACTCGATATCGTGCCCCGATCCTTGCTATCGACTAAGAACACTTGCTGCTTCACTTGACAGAGCGATTGTTTCTCGTTATAGCAGGTAGTACGTCCGAGCTGAATCCTCGTCAACTCGATCCCCCTCTCGAAGTTATGTTTATATAGAAAACAAACGAACTCGACGATGTTCATAAATACACACAGCGGGTGGCAAATGTTGACCTTTCGGAAATACTACGGCATTAACGGCAATCATCGCGGCAATTACCGCTTTTAAATCTTATTGTTGAACTTCAACAAATAGATACAAAAATCGGTCTAGCAAATAAATTTTTATTTTGTCTTTTCTGATCGTTATTGTTTAAAAGAAAAACACTCGGAGGGAAAGCTTTCGAAAAAATGCTCAAAATCGAAAAAGTTCGAATGAATTTTTACGAATTTTGATAAACGTTAATTATGGCGTGCTTATAATTAGACTGCGAATCTTTATGCAAAATAAAAATTGTTTAAGTTAATTGTAAATAAGTTAAATGAAAATGCTTCTAATGGCCTTGCAATCAACTAATTTTTATCACGAATGCATAGAATCCGCAGTCTACTTATACCAATATAAATTTCTCGAAAATCCACCCTGTGTAAAAGAATAATGTAAAATTTTCTACGAAAGAAATCAAAGAATATCGTTTAAATAAATCGTCAGATCGGAAACGAAACAAACGCTACGATTTTATAGTGACTCTTACCGTTGTCCCTGTACCAAGTGTTCAAAGCTTTCGGCGAGGACTCGACGTAGCAGTGAAGAACGACGTCGCTGTTAGCAGGTGCCGCTACTAATTGGTTCGAGACTTTAATCAGCGGTTTGACTGCGGGCCGAGAGAAAACTAAATGATTAATCATGTAAGTTGCATTCGCCGTTGCCGCGGCCGGGGTTCACTTACAACGAACATTGACGTAATAGCGTTTGCTGACCGTCGGCGGCACCCTGTTCGACGCGATGCAAAGGTACGAGCCCATTTCCTGCCGTAGAATGCCCGTCAGGTGAAGCTGCTCGCCCTCGTACGTTTTCACTGCGTGAAATACGCGTTTCGTTAAGTTACTTCTGTTTTACGCCTTACGGAAATTCTATGGTTTCCCTATGACCGCCTTCACGCGCCTCTGAATGTAACGGTCCCCTCAACCCCCTTATTCCGCAGGCCAGAATCCTTGGGTGTTGCCGCGAGTCAAAGATAAAATTTCAAATGGCGCAACAGGGTAAGAGGGTAATCCTGGTTTAAATAGTTCTGCCATTCTTGTTTCACGCTTTGACCCTTTTCACTGGCCGGGAAGTTTCGACAGTTTTATTTTCGGAATTAAATTCGACCGCACGGAAGAATCTACAACTTCCGGCGAAAAATACTCGGAAATTATTCACACGTCAGATGTGGATTTTTGGTTCATTAATGATAACGAACGATGTAATGAAAAAAGTCGTAAAAAATATGTTCATGCACACTTGCAGAAAAAGTTAAGAAACATGTTACACAAACGCATATTCCCAGCTGTAGTACACCTGCTTAATATAATTGATTATGTCAACAAAAATATTAATTTTATTCTTTTATAATTTCACTGCGTATTTTTATTTTATTTTTGTATTTTTTATCCTCGTTATCTTTCTCATTTGCGTATACACTAAATAATATAAATAAATATGCTCCGTCATAATGTGTACTTTTCATTTAATAATTAAATTTAGTTTAATAATAATTAAATATCAAATTTTATTCAAATATTGACAATATTGGTTCCTTTACGAGCTATAAAATGAGAGAATTTAAACATTCTGACGTTTTTGGTAGCCCTGCTTTTTACGCATTACATAAAATTGTATTTCAGAGCATATGGAGAGTACCTGCGCTAATTTCATATTAATTTCTGCACTCTGCAAAAGTGTATTCTAAAGCAAGCGAGTCGCATCGAAGAAGTTGCAGCATGGACAAAGCGTAAACAATTGCGACGCGATTGTTTACGATAATGCGCTTATGAAAGACGGCCGAGAACTAACGAGAGCGTATTATCAGTCGAGCAGTCAAGAATTTATATTCCGACAGTCGAGAGTAGTATTTTATCGTGAAGTGTCTGTTGCATAATTGTTAAACGCAACGATAGCACGAACGGTAATAAAAGTACTCGGGACCGAGAATAACGGCAAAGATAGCTGTTTAAGAGGCAACTATAGTCGCACGTTCGTTGATGAAGTTTGGGAAACTGCAACAGGTTCTGTTTCATTTCAAATCTGATCGAACGAGAATACAAAAGACAAGATCAATGGCTTGGCCGTGCTAAAATTGGAGAACGCGTCGCCCAAGCGAGAACTCTTATCTTTATTTTTCTTGAATTCCTTTTAAAAGCTCTCTCATTCTCGCGCAACAATTTTATGCAATCGGAAATGTGCAATGTTCCTAAAACTCGCCCGTTGTTTACATCAGGACCTGATTACATCGAAATGAGATGTTAAATTAATAAATAAATTGATGAAGCGATTCACGATGCATTTTGACGTCTCTCATTAGTGAGCAATGTTCGTACATTCCGTTTGGAACGATTTGTTTAAACCAATTCTTAACTCTAGAACTTTTCAAGTAGGGGCTCGAAAAACCCAGAAGTTTCATAATGATAAATCAAATCGATTTGCTATGGCCATAGCTTCGTATGTAAAATAGAGAGAATATAACACTAAGTCAATTTTTATCGTAATGTATTGAACAAATTACGTGATACCAAGATTTTTAGAATACGAAAGAGTTAATAGTATTTTCTATGATAAAATTTAATTTTCTAGCTTCAGTTTCATTAATTCGTTGACTTCGATATCGTAAGAATTTCTGGGCTTGATAGCTGGCGCTTCACCTG
>CM052164.1:4475871-4589696 GCA_028455555.1 Augochlorella aurata | reverse complement strand
CTCTCTCTCTCTCTCTTTCTCTCTGTCTCTCTTTTCGTTTCCACTCGCAGTTCCTTTTACGCCCGCTGTTCCCGCTTTCTCGTGCTCGTTAACGCGCCGAAAAGCAGGCAAATGCCGAGATCGACTATCGATGAGTCCGAGAACTGGCAGCAACAACTTCTCGCAGAGTTCAGACCCGAATCCGATAAGTAGACATCCCGTGGCCATGAGTACGTCCCTCCTTCTCCCCCTATCTCTTTCTCTCTCTCTCTATCTCTAGCCTTTCTCTTTACCCCCTCCCTTTCTTCCATCAACACAGTGGTCTGGCCAAGCAGCGTTCCGTGAACAAAATTCAATTTCTCGAGTTTAACTGATTCTATGTCGAAAAATACGTCGAAAATATGGAATACGTTTTCTTAATTCAAGGCTCTCCGAGAAGAAGTAAATCGAAAATTAATCGTATTGTATACTATTGAATAGGAATCAAGTGGCAGAGGTCTGACCATAAACATACCGATACTACTTATGGTCGTAATACAAGCCACGCGAACTAGACGCACCTTCGAACTCAGTTTTATCGAAAACGTAGTCTCGGAAGGAAGAATACTATTCCTTTTTTTTAATTTATGTTTTTATGTAGAATTAACGTCTATTCGGGTGTACCACCATATATTATAGTTAAATTTGTTCCGCTATAAACTGAGAACACTTTAAAGCTCCCAAATCCGAAATATTATTCAAATATTCTTAACAAACTATTATAGTTTAATAATAAAAAGTTAGGTAGAACCGGAAAGAAGTCCATTCTTTTTTTGCACTTAAGTTTTAGGGCAATCCATCTCTGAATGGAGTTTCTACTCTTGTAGTGTTCAACAACTTGATTTTTTAGGACACAAATGTAATTTATAATGTAAATATTCAACTTGTAGCAGCCCGTTGTTGACAAAATACATATAAAAAATAGGGTTAGTGTGTAAGAAAATAGTGATGGCCATTAATATTTGAAAAAAATTACCTCGAGAATGATAAAAACATTAATTATAATATTCTTAGCTTTAAACCAGACAATGTTATCCTGACGCATCTTTTTATATCGGTAAAAATAACGAAGGCATTTCAATGTGCAGGATAAAACGAACACCCTGTATACGGGGTGGTTTGCCAGATATTACCGCCTTCGCCAGTTTCATTATTATTAATATCAGACTGCGGATCGTAATGCGAAATAATTATTTTTGAAGGCGACTGTAAGAAGCAGTAATTAAATAATAATAAATTGTTCCTTTTAATAATTTTCATAAGTTGAAAACAGTTTAATATCTAATATCTTCACAATTTAATATATCGGCTCCTCATTCTTGCTATAAATGCATGAAATCCGCAATCTAATTATTATAGGTAGCAAAGAATGTTTATGTATAGGGTGTTCGGAAAATCGTGGTACAAGCGGCAAGGGGATGATCCAAGTCCGCGTGGCTCGCGGATGCCATATTCATTAGTATTATTTCTGGAACCTAATTTAAAACATAATTTAACATTTAAAAGATGTTATTCTTTTTTAGGCTTACTTTTACATGTAGAATCATCCCCTTGCCGGTTGTACCACGATTTTCCGAACACCCTGTACAACGTCGACTAATCTCAACAAAGGCACGTTTTGGTACTCGTCAGACTTTTTATAGATAATAGTAAGAGAAATGCGTGGAGAGAACTGCAAGTCATAAATATTTTTAATTAAATGGAATCGTATGTTCCTCCCTGCGCGAATCGATGAAGCTTAACATTCTCTACAAAAAGGTATTAGCTCACTGATATCGGAAAGCGATTAGTTAAGGAGACATTTTAATTTTAGCGTTGTTACGAAATCATGACTTCCTTGATTGCCCGCTTTTGTCTACGCGCACGGTAATCGCCAAGGATTTACCGATAAAACCGAATCCGAGCCGATCCACGTGTCGGAGCATCGGCGTCCGTCGATCTCTTCTACTGCAGCGCGGCTACCTTCGTCCAGGATTAACCCGACTAACGGTCATCATCCGAATTAATAATGGAAAGTTCGGTAATTAGTCGGCAGCCCCGCCGACGAGTTCCAAAGCAACTCGATTCGCGATCCGCTATAGATTTCCGCTGGTTCGGTGAGTAATCTTTCAAAGGTGCTCCGCTCTGTTCTACCTGGGCCACTTCAAACGCGCAAGATGACTGCGAATGGAAATCGGAGGAACCGAGGCTCGATGGAAAAATTGCGGAATAGCGTTACCGTTGTTACTGCAGTAGCCCGGGCAGACGGTAAAATAATTTCTCCCTCATCCGTCCCGAAATTCCTAGAACTCGATTTGTTCTTCGACGTCAAATTGTCACAGACCTAAATGGAACTGAATAAATTGAGTTGAACAATACGTAATCAACTCTGTAAATTCTTAACTCTGGTCAAAAATACCAGCGTTCGAAATATTAAAAACCATAGCTGTAGAATATTTGTTTTTAACTGTATAATTTTTATATTAATCCTTAACGGTCCGATGTCGCCATAAGCGCGGTAAAAATCAATAAAACCTGACAGGAAACTTCGGCAGAATAAACACGATAATTTTAATGAAAATATATCAAAAAAATACATCAATGAATTTTTATAACGTAAATATTCGTTTCTATATTTGATCGAAAGTCCTTGTTTCGCGAAGTTACAGCTTACAGACTATAATTCGAAAACTTGCTGTTCGAACGCCTTCGCGGTAAGGCCGCGACTAAGATTTTAGTGCGACGATTTTCGCAGGAATGGGCGACAAGTCTCTGAGCGATCATGGTCGAAAATAAAATTGCTACTTCCGAGCCGAAACTCCTTCCATTCAACTTTCGGAGCGATTCTCTCTCCGGGTGCATTCGCCGGTCACGGATATCGGTCGGGAGCAGCGCGGAAAATATTACAGGCCGACCGGATGGGGGCAAATTCACTTATGCACTTCCGTCACATCGTAAATTGAATCGGGGGAAATGAGGCACGCGATCGCCACGGCTGCGACACTGGCTAGCGGCGTACAATGCGATACAACAAGGAGCGTGGTGAGAAAGGGACAGAGAGGGACAGAGGGAAAAAGAGAGAGGGAGAGTAAGAGAGAGAGAGGAGTGTCGGTAGACGATCAAGGTCGACGCCGAAGTAAGTCAAACAAGATTGATAGAATTACCGAAGGCGATTCGGACTCAGCTGCCTCCGCGTTGTTGCCAGACGCGTACAGCCGAGCAGGATTTTCCTTGGATTATCAATCTCGTGGACACGCTCCGTGCAATATCTATCGCCTAGCCGCGAGAATAGCGGTTCGCCGCCGTACAGATGCGGTTCTCTTAGTTAATCCTCCGAAGACGGTCCAAGGATCTGTTTCGAACCGGGTTTTCGACAACTTTGGATAAGTCCCTGATTTATGATCGGGATACTCGCGGGAATCTTCGGGAATCGACGGAAAATATGAAATCTTTTCGAAGCCGATCCTCGTCGCGGATTTTTTCCCGAGTTTTCCGAATTAGTTGCATATATATCTTACATCCCTCGAGTGGTGACATCGGGACACCGCTGAAAATTGTTATATCGCGTTTCAAAATCATTTTTACGCCATTGTAGCACAGATATTTATTAATTTTTACATTCATAATTTTATTTATTAATTTTTCTGTTTATGTTTGTTAAGGTACCTCTTCTAGACGCGTTAGCTTCTGCAGAATTTAACAAAAATAAATTTTAATTAATCAGTGTTGCGAGGTCTTCGAAAAGCCTGTATTTAAAATGTATCACAAAGGGAAGAACTATTTGTTTTTCGTAATAATTATTTATATACTTTATTTTGTTCGTTGATTATTAATTTATGGATATATTTTAGTTTCCACTAAAATTGCAATTTCAACAGCAAGTTGTAACTACTTTTTACGTATGTTGAGTATACTTGTTACAACACGACATATTGAGGTTTCTTTGTGACAAGTGTACTCGTGGAAAACAGCTAACTGGTTAATTGTCAGAAACTGGCTAGCAGCCAGATTTATTTCGGTTTTTAGCAATTTTTGTAATAATACATGCTCAAGGAAATCGATCTGTCAATCCACATCCGTCTTTTGTACCAATTTGACACAGTATCCACGGCTACCGAAGAAATATTCTGGTCGATAGATCATTATACTGGTTCCGAACAACGTTAATAATCTCCGCGAAAACTTGTCTCGCTTCGCCGCAAGTATCCATTCTCAAAGAATTTCTGCGGAGTTAATGACTTACCGTTTTATTTCATTAATTTTCTGACATTACATATTCTCCAGAAATTCTGCGTAACTGCATCGTTACCGATCTCGATAATCGTACATTAAGGAATGAGATCGAACGTTAAATATTTACACAATAAAGAAAATAGGTATTGTTCGTTCGAACAAAAAGTTCCGTGTCGCTAGATAGTGATCCAACTTCCCGGCAATCGTAATTAACCTGATTTTATTGAAATATTGCTGGGTGGCTCGCTCCGATCCGCGTCGCGAGCAAAATAATTAAATACTACGTTTTATTTTGGATTGTTTGACAATTTTCATTTTTCATTCAAAGGTAGTTCTCAGGTGGTTCAATATAATGAAAATTCAAATATTATATCCCGCTGAAAAACTCATGGGAATTGGTCGCTCTACGTCGAGCGGCGCGTCCATGTACAAGTTTTCTTTATCGAAAAGCAAATTAATTTGCTTTGTCCGCAAGCTCATCGCATTCAAATAGAGCAGAATGCTCTACTCAACAGAATGTTGAGTCTGTACAGTCAACCGATTCCTTGATTTCATTATTGTTTGCACAATCGCACAATCCCGCCCCTTCGTTGCAAACACGTGCAGAGGCTAATGGAAATTATTTCAACGAAGTAAACAGTTAGTGGAGTCGGAAAATATTTTTATGCGAGCTTCTCCGGCAGCTTCGCGTGCACGAACATTCGCCCTGAAAATGTTGTGAAACAGACTGGGACAAATTTCGCTCGGAACAAAGATAAAACATGAAGGAAGTTAATGAACGTTGTTCACAAGGCAGTCACGGATAGAGATAATTAAATATTCGCCCACGCGTTCATAAGACTACGGATATCTCTGGATTCATTTAAAATGAATGCTTCTTTAAAAAGCTGAACAAATTGCGCGCTTTTCCGCATTTGTATGTAATAATAAAATTCAATTTTTATTTCAAATACCTGTATCAACACTCTGATAACAATTTCATATAATTAAAGTATTTTACCTCATCGAATTGAGATCGAAAAGTCGAGTTGTACAGCATTGACTACTTTTTTTAATATTCTCTCGTGTTACGAGTCTTAATAAAATTAGAAAATTGTAATAGATTAGTGTAAAAATTAATTTAGAAATCCGAGAAAAAAATTATTTTGTTGCTTAAATATAAGTGTGTTGGCATGGCAGTCGAAGTGTTCAACTAAGTGCATACTTAATAAGGATACTTGACTTAGAAAGGAAAATTAAATAAGCGCGGAGCCTACTTTCGTACGACACTAATCCATATTCTATCCAGAAAATTTTCACACAAAAATCCTCTCAAGCAGACTCGATAAACCAACATATTCAAGCGTACATTTTCGAATTTAGTAATCTTCCGTTTCCGTGCTGAGCAATCAAAGGTCGCGCGAAACTATGCGTCGCGGAGAGTGTAAACACGATTCGTACTTATCCAGTTCGTCGAAGCACGAAGCAAGAAGTGTCCATCACATCATGGACAAGGTCTCGGCACTCCTTGGGCGGTGTCTGTAGTGGTTTCATCAACTTTCGTTCGGCGTGCAAATATTTTCAGCCAGTACCGATCCTCTGGTAACGACCGCAAGCTTCTCCGCGGTGCGGTGGGATAACTTCCGTTCTCCCGTTGAACCGAAGGATCTCCGAGCTCCCGGAGAATTTGCGACGCTATGTATTCGCCGCGGCGAATCCGAGCCCGGGTGTCATAATTGAATCTGCGAGGAACATCGCGAGTCCCGAGCAAGATTAGGGGTTGCGCGACACCGGTGCATCTTGACCGCCGGTGCTTGCTCGCTCGTCGTTAAACATCCCCCTCGCCCCGTTTTCTCGCCACTGGCTTCGAAACTGTCGCGATATCTCGCGTGAAATACAAATACCCCAAGAGAAGCACGTATCCCCGTGTCAACAGTGGACTGGGCTCGCCTAACCGAATTTTATGTCTGAACGACGCACGGTGGTACATTTGCGCGAATCATTTTCGGTGCCACATTCGGGAATTCATCTGCGGACGACGACCGAAATTGGTGCACTGGAAGCTTGCGCATGGCTTCGTACATGTACGGTATGGTAACAACAATTTTTATGAGACATTCTATCGGGAATTACGAGAGTGATGCGCCGGGGATACTTTAGACGCGAGTTTTCGGAGTAATATTCGGCAGTTTATTCGGAGTGGACGATTCAAGGTAGAGAATTGAACATTTGTACATTTGTACGGTAACAACAATTTTTATGAGACGTTCTATTCAGGGTTACGAGAGTAATGCGGAATGAATGGCCGATATGATAGCCAATCTTTTCAGAGGATATTTTAGACGCGGGTTTTCAGATAAGAATTAATAATTAAAGTTGTCACATGCAATCGGGAACGATTGTAACAATAGCAGGGAGAAGAATAACGGAGAATATCAGGAACAAAAATATGCAAAACTCGAGAGGAAAGGGGAAAGAAAATAAAGAATATTATTATCTTGTGTGCCGGGAACATTGCAGCATAACCAAACCAAAAGAGAAACGAGTCCAATGCTGTCACTCCCATAATTTCGGTACTGAATAATGAGGAAAAATCATGGCAATTTTCCATACTGTATTCCGTGTTTTGTCCTTTTCTGTGTATCACTTTTTCTCGAATAAACCTCTTGAACGCCTCGATTTCTTTGAATTAATTAATAATTAATTAATAATTTTTTACCATTTTAGACTAATAACTTGGATATTTCAAAATGTATATATGTAGTAAATTGCAATCATTGATCAATGACGCAATCACGGGTCACTAATTAATACATAATTCTTCAAATTGCAATTCTCGTTAAAAATCAGAATAAATGTCTTACTGTTTTATGCATGTGCAATTATGGAAGCGAAAATTACCATCACGTTTTAGGGCAATGTTTTTCAAGAATTTGATACGCTCGATAAAAAATAAAAGTAAACAATGTCTTATCGTTATTTTTACGAAGTAATATAACACGACTGGTTTCAGTTCCCCGTAAATCTAGTGTTAAAATAAAAACATTAGAACCGCGTTCGGTCTCCCGTAGTCGCACAGCGAATCCCGTGAAACCGAACAGTTTGCGCGAAAATACGTCAAATGAATTACACGACTGATCCTTTGCGGCGAAGTATCCCGGGTGAAGCCGAGGATCAAAGCGTCTTCGGAGGGTAGATCCTTTGGTCTGCAGGTGGACGGATCACGGTCCAGAAATAATTTTTCATTTAGCCAAGGTAGGGTGGCGATTGTGCATCGGCCCATTCACGGATCAAACTCGGAACTGTTGCATTCTGGGAAACGGAAGAGAGGAAGCAGACCCGTGGTGTACCTGTCGACGGCCCCTGGCCGGCTCGTTAACGAAACGGGACGCGTCGATGCGGGTCGGTGAGATTTTTCACAGGCTCGTACCGTGTCTCTCGCGCGGCAACTACTAATTAGCATCGGCTCGGTCTCTCGGCGAGCGGAGCCGAGAGGAGCCGAGCGGAGCGTGTACCAGCCGAAAAGGGTGCCGCGTCCACGGCCGTCGCGCTCTCCTAACTTGCACAGAGAAAATTCTCGCTTTATTAAATTTTCCGCCGCGACCCTCGATCCGTAAGGGCCACTCGAAAGCAATTTTATCTTCGTCCAACGCTACCATACGGCCGCGCCGTCGTAAACTAATAGCCGGCACGATAATATTTCATTTTTGACGAGATATCTCGCGACGACCGCGTTTAAATTGATCGTCCGCCGTTCACCCCCTGCTCCCATTCCCACCGACGAATGATTACATGATCGTTCGAGGTCGACAGCGTGTTCGGCAAATTAAAAGATTCCTTAAGCCGCCTCCAGCCGGCGGCGCTGGATGCGACGGAAATATTTACACGGTTCCAGGATTTCCATTTTATTTCGAATCGCGGCGGCAATTGCTGTGCTTAACGACGCTCTGTATTCCTGCCGAACGGTTTCGGTTATTCATCGCATCTGAGACGAATCCACTCGGTTCGTCTTACTGTCCGTTATTCATCTTTAAGTGCCGGAACTTTTCCGTTGTTTCGAAGCTTTAATGCGGCTTGCTGAAAATTATTACAACTGCGAGCCTTTTGTATTGGTTTGTAAATCCGATTTCTTAAGTGCATTTAGAACGAGCGTCGGAAAGAACGTGCGAAAAGGATGTATCAAATATTTGTTGTTCTTTAAGCAGGTTTTATCAGTAGACTGTGTATGCATTTATAACAATACTTTATAATGATACATTTATAAAATTATTATATTATATTTATACGAAAAATGGATAGGTGAAATATAAATTAATAAAAAGGCTACGAGAACTATGAATGTTGATGTATTAATTTCAACATATTAAAATCAATTCGGAAAGAAGAGAAATTGCTGTTGAGAAATTTTTTATTTTGCATAAAAATCGGCAGCTTACTTGCCATCAGAATACGGGAATTAATTTGAAGGATACGATGAGATTTAGCAAACTGAAATTTTTCACTCGGCTGTGGACATATCCGAACAAGTAACAGAGATTTGTATAGTGTCGTGTCACAACTCTCCGAATGCAATACTCGCCAGAGGGTCGACTGGGAAAAATTACTAAAGAGAATGAATACGTTCGGAAAACTCGTGCCCACTGTTCTCTATGATCGCGTCGGCGTTCCCATTGCCGAGCGACTTGTAACGATCCGCAGCGATAAATCTCGGCCAACACAGTTTTCCTTTCGTTAAAGAATTTTTCCGTTCACGGGGAAGTTCGCCGGGTTCTACTGTGCGATCGAGACGGTTATAAATTGTACCGTTCGAGCGTCGATCGTTCACGTGTCCAGCACTCGGCGGTCGAAAAGTCCTCGACGACTTTATCATCGATTAAAATGGCGGTGCGCGCGTTAAAAGCTCGGCCGGTCCTCGGAGCGTGTCGGGACGCTTGAAATTCCGCGCGAGGATCTCGTAAAAGTTTCTATAAGCCATTAAGGGCCGTCCGGTCAATGGGAAAAAAGTTTACGTCGTATGACGCGCGGAATTGTTCGGAACGGAAGCGTTGCCGACGCGGAGTGGACGTGAATTCGATTCCGCGATGCTCTGCGGCTTTAAGATCCCTCGGCGTCTTCGTTTCCAAGATATAGTACTCGAAAACATTCTAGTGTTAGATTTAAAAAAATATATTCTACCTATATATTCTTGTGAAAAATCGAGCGTTCGATAATTACTCGATTCACTCTGTATTTATTATCTGATACTTTTATTGAATGTATTAAATTTATTTTACTAATATGTTTTGTAATGAAGATGTCATACATAATCTAGTAATGATGATCCGTCAGGGTATTTGCTTCCAAGGTACTGTATGGCAGAAACGTTCTAGCATTCGATCAATAACTATAAAATGCAATTGCAGTCATGCTCTTTTATACAAAACGCTGATGAGCCATCGTATCTGTCGTACCTATTTCACAGCATATTTGTTGCAAAACATATATTATTTGGTGTTTGATAACAATCAGACTGTGAATTTTAGCTACGAGTGCGTGTATATTAACAAACATAAATTGCATTATTAATCTGTGGATGACATCGGGCGTTCAATAATACATTGTCAATATTTCAAAGTGCTAGATATCATTCGGATTTGTCGATAAATATTGACAGTACCGTCAATACACGTCATCAAGCTTTATAGTCAATAGTGTAACAGTGGAAAATATGTAACTTTTTGGGAATTAATTTAAAGAGTACCATGCAACCCGTTAGACTGATATTTCGTGTGTCCATTCACTTGAACTAACAGCCAGAATTTTGACGAGACATTCTGTCGAGAATTATGAGATCGATGTGGCAGTCGAACTTTTCTATGTAGCTTGACTATGCGTCGATAGATTTGAACAGAATGTTCAGCATGCAGATAGGTTACCGAGATCTACAAAACGGACCTTTTAAATTTGCATACTACCGTCGGAGAGAAAATTCGCAAAAAAGTCTTTTATTTTGTCATTCTAAGTAATATTAAAAAACCGGATTCCAGTCATTAGATGGTAACCTAGTCATTTAGTCGAGTAAAATCCATGGAAAAAGTTATTGCGTTTTAAAAGCTGTTCGAATACGTTTCGCGAGGGGTAGTAGAAGGGTCGAACGTATTGCAGAATATTTTCGAACGAAGCCATCAAATTTGAGTTATTTGCAACGTCGCTTTCGGCCAGCTCCGTTCTAAATGCTGGCACAGAGAGAGAGAGAGAATCGTCGCGAAATTCGAGAACGGCAGTCGAACTACCGGGGACTGTCGGCCCCGGCGATTGCTAGGTTGTCGGTGATGGTAATAGCGGGGACAGTGTCGGTGGTAGTGCAACCGGCGGTGCTCTAGAAAGCTCGAGGAAAGCGAAGTCAAGGTGGAGCCAACTTTACAGACAGTTTCGACCACAATCCTTAAGTTCCATCGTTCCGCGGATGGTGTAAGCTGGAACGCGCGCGACCAGCTCCAGCTGCGCCGTGCAAACCTAACTGCGGCTATTATTCCGAGTGGCAGTCCGCGCGCATCGATAGTCAATTTGCCGTTCGGCGGTAGCTACCCTCTCCGGTACCCTGTGCGAGCATCCAAGAAACACGCCCGGAAGATCCTGTCGAATGGCTATTTCCTGGGCCGCGTTCACCGGCACAGGTGATCCGAGAGATCTTCGATACAGGTGATCCGGGAGATCGCCGTTCAATCTATCTTTTCGTCTTTCTTTTACGCAGCGAAACCTTTGTGCAACGACTTCGAACCCCGCGGGCTGCTTTCGAAGAGTGCTGCAGCTTTTACGAACCCTTCTCCAAGATTTCTGCGACGATATCTTTGTACGCTGACTGAGGCCATAAAATTTTTTTTAGTAAAACCATGGTTTTATGGAGATGAACGAACCCTGCTTATGTCTTTGAATCTTCTGCGCGCAGTGGAGTCTGCGCTGGAATTGGTATCGCTGTTGGAAGACGAGTTTGAGCATGATAATGGCGGACTGATGAAAAGGTTTTCTTGCTTCGGAGGATTCGATGTTTGCGAATGTTAACTCCCCGAATATTAACTCCTCGAAACTTGTTATACGAAATTAGATCGTTGGATATCGTACGCTCTCGTGCGTAATTCGCTGCTTTCCAGAATTTAAAGGCAGCTGCAGAAAATATCGAGGGGGTCGGATACATTGTGATGACGTCTGTAACACGGTACGCTTGTAGTAGAAACCCGAAGGGTTAAATTGAAGTATTACATTAGGAATTTGTTAAATTTACAAGCGATTTGGTGTACGCGGGGTAATGTTGTGGGAATTTAGCGCAACAAGTTCTCGAAGAAATTGCCTCTGCTTGACAGTGGGGAGCCTCAATAGACTCGTAAATTTCATTACATCACGCATTGGCTTGAAACATGTCCTGCGGTATGCTTTGAGCTCGGCTTGGTAGCACCAGGAAAAGTTCCTTTCGATCGCAAATTCGTACCGTGTTTCTCATTTGGTGCGCTTGCTCATACTTAGTGTACTTACTTATTTACTGTCTGATTTACCGACTGATTTACCGACTGATTTACTGACTGATTTACTGACTGATATACTAACTGATTTACCGACTGAATTACTAATTAATTTATTAATTGATTTACCGATTGATTTACTAATAAAACTGACTGATTTGTTGACTGATTTACTGACTGATTTGTTGACTGATTTACTGACTGACTTACTCACTGGCCGATTTATTCACTGCTTTCATTGAAATGATTGTGCGAAACTGTGTCAATCTTCAATTAACAGTAGCCCCAGGTATGACGCTGCTGCAATTGTAAGGAACTTTTTTGAAAAGTGAATGTATGTATCGACGTAATGTACATAAGACCGAGATGTAAATCGCACTAGAGGTTAAAAGCGCGAAAGAAAATTAGAAAGAAGTAAGAAGCGAGAGATGGAGTGTGGGGGAGCGTTTCGTCCTGGGTCCGCTAGAGGACTCGTCAGTAAGGCTATGCTAGCGGACCCTGCCTTAGACGCGGGGATATTGAGGAATCATAATTAGCTGGTATATGTAGAAATCGGGAACGTTCAGAGGACTTGCGAGAAAGGTATCCATCTACCAACAGGGAACGGAGGTAGCGGTCGCTACAGTCTTCTTCCAGCGTTACAAGTATCAATATTTGAGACCAGTTCTGTTCAAGAACCGGATCCATCGTTTGTACGCCGTTCTCATTTAAGAGCGACTTTTTGTCACGAGTAAGAGAGAATTTTTCTTAAGAAAGTTCCCCGTTTCGAGATGGAATAGTCCGCACGCTCCTCGAGGTCTGTAATTAACCAGAATATTAAGCTTTCTAAGTTTTCAATCGAGTTTGTAGTGAGACGCTCGAGTGTTTCTTCAAGAGACGGCGCGCGGCAGTTGCAGCCACTCTTTCAAGCATTAACTGCAGAGTAAAATAATATGATTCGACTTTGTTGCAATTACCGAGTGGAAAACGACGCAACAGCAACGATGTCGGGAACAAGGGTCAACGACGCTCCGGCTCGATCATTAAACCCGACTCTCCAATTATATATATTAGGTGCACAAATTAACTCGCGGTTCTCGCAGTTAACTGTGACCTTTAGCTTGGATTCGAACCTTCTGTTTATCGATGTTCGAAGTGACGGACTATTTATCACACAAATATTATTCTTTCATTTACGGTCTCCTCGCTTAAAACATCATTTATTCTGCTTTCTGGCTATGACGCTACGATTCCCATTGCATACCAGTAATAAAATTGCAAACAGGAAAAAACTAAAAAGATTAAAATCATTAATGTTTTCCTTGTAACAAGATGAAATGTTTGAATATAGAAAATGATAATTTTTAATTTTTTTGAGTTTCATATTGTGAATCAGAATTTTTTCATTAGGAAAAGCTCTCCTTTTAAAAAAAAACTCGACGGAATTGCAACAAAATAGTGGTTTCGGGAATCTAGCAAAATTTCTTTTAACACACTAGTACCTTTTAATAATTTCTTTTTAGAACTTACAGTGAACTGATGGAGTACTTAAACAGTTTTGTTCTATTAGTATAATATCAAATGTTCTGTTAAAATGTTAAGGTTATTATTACTTGTCATATTATTGTAATTATCGTTCAAATAAATGAAAGTGACTGTGTTCCGTGCCACCTCGGTGATTGGAACCCTTGCCCTACCAACAAGTGACTGCTTCGAAAGGGACACGTAGGGCAAAATTTACGCCCAAGGTTTCGAGCGGCTGCGGCCACAGCGAACACGAAATCGTCGGAATTCACGGCGTTAATAACTAACGATTTGAGTCCATCTCGCCCGTAGCTGTCGCGAAATCAAAAGCGCGCGCCTTGCGCGAGTGAAATTATGCGTTCTATCCGGCGGTTTGATACAAAAGCAACGACCGAGTCCCGCGGGTGGCATTGTTAGAGCATGAGAGATATCGCGCATAAAACGTCGTCGGAGGAGGGCGACGACGACCGTTCCGCGGGACTGTACATTTCGCGGCCTCTGCGAAATTCTTCCGAGGATTTCAGCTGAACTTTTCGAACTTTCGAATTGATTGTTTCGCATGTACGGGCGATCGCCGCAGGGAATCGCCGGGGCGAGGTGCGGCGAACGGACAGTTCGCGCATTGTTCCACAGGTTAGGACGACGGGCGTAACAATATCTATTCCGGCGAACAGTCAACAATAACCGCAAGAATTCTCCCGCGGACATAATTTTCGTCAAGCTATTTCTGTGCCCTGAGCTGCCGCGCATTCTGCATAACACAGCACCTAATGTTGCGAGCACGAAATTATTGCTTAACAAACGCGGCGTGTGCTCGCTCGCTCCCGGCCCCGGCCAATTGTTTCGCGTGGAGCCGGCATAATTGAGTTCAACCGTTTCTTCGCGACATTAAAAGCTAAATAGCTCGGCAGCTATTGGCCACGGAACAGCCCGTCTTAATTCCGAATCGCGCCCACAGCGGCGCAGATATTCGTTATCCGGAATCGATGTTGTTGAATTCGAATCGTTGCTCTTTTTCAACCGGTCGAAATCACCACGCTTTTTTTTATAATCGTAGAAATTTTAAAGCTAATAATAAAGATTGAAGATCTAATAGCCTTGTCATTCTTTTATAGGTCCCATACGTCCATGGGTTTTGTTAGGGGTGGAAGCGACTTCAATATAGAGGGTGGTTCACCAGGAAGTAAAATTCTGACCGTTTTGAATCGAAAGGATATAACACATTTTCAATGCGTTTACCAATATTTACTGAGTATAATTTCACTTTTTCCAGCACGATGGTAATTTGTGAATTGCATTTCTGTAGGGTGACTCATCTTTCAAGGTGAGACAGTTTTGCGAGACTGGGAACACTTGAGCAATGCTTGACCGAAGCTTTTTTTTCTCAAAAAATTTTGCAGATAGAGAAACATATGGTATTACTATGATGGTAAGTCCGAAGGTAAGGGCGAAAGCTATAGAATGAACACCGAATTTCTACACGCTTCCGTAGCATTTTGACCTTGTTGGATCTCGTGCGGTTGCAATGCTGTAAATGAACTTTATCAATAGATGTGTTTACACGAACGAATCTCGCTTAACCTTCGCCTGGCGAACTCGGCGCCCATGCTAATCCGTACAATGTTTATATTTACGTATGCTGTGAAATATAGTTGCGGCTAGCATCGCGGTGACGTATTACCACTACTCTAACCCAGATTCCGTGAGACAACACTCGTTGTATTGCCCGTAAAGATATGAGTAATTATTGGAACGTGGAAGATAGCTCACGAATCGGTAATGATAATAAATATGCTCAGAAATGCGGAGACTGGCAGATGCATATGCATATGCAATACACATGCAATAAAAAAGATAGCATTTTATGCATTTCCCGTAACAATAAAGAATAATAAATAATTTGCAAATAATATAATGCGGATCTTCAATCAAATTCTATATATTCGAATCAAATGCAAACCTGGGTCTGCATAGACCCTGAGTCCGCCGCTCAAGGTCATAAACGGTTATAAACATTTTCAAAAATTTTTATGATTTGAAATGTTGTTCATAAATATCTAAATGATAAAAATGCAAATGAAATAAATAATAAAGTTACTACAGATTAAGTTAACTCTAAATTATCTTAACAATAAATTTGGTAAACGATGCACCCGTTGATAAACAGTAACACTCCTCGTTTCTCACAATGAGGAAAATGTGACCTACGTCGCCATGATTCTAACCCGCTCGCATATGTAGAACGAATTCCGCGTGTGTAGGAGTACAATGGCAGAAAGTGGCAGCCATATACATACGTTTGAAACGAACACGTTTATGCTCACTATCCGTCTAGATTCGCACCTACTACTGGTAATACACGTACTTCGTTCCATCTCTAGCAAAATCTAGATGAAATGTCTGCCGTACTAATTCTTC
The DNA here is from genome assembly GCA_028455555.1 of Augochlorella aurata. NCBI lineage: Eukaryota > Metazoa > Arthropoda > Insecta > Hymenoptera > Halictidae > Augochlorella > Augochlorella aurata. The sequence goes on along the minus strand of CM052164.1, from coordinate 4,574,070 downwards.
AAATTTTAAAGCCGTGGATCCGAACAGGAAAGATCCACAGGCCGCAAATTGAAATGATCATCAAAGTTTGCGGGTATGTAGAGGATTATAGAGAATCCGCATATTCGCCGATTTCGCGTTGGAACTTGCGGATGTCGAGAGGTAGAAAAAGAAAGTTTTATGAAGGAACAATAGATCTCATTAAAACAACTTTTGTCAGTAAACTTTTTTTCTATCTCTCACGATTCGCGAGTTATAGCGTTAAAGATCTTTCCCTCGTTAGATCAAAGCGCGATTTTTCCGACGAATTTAACGGCTCTTTCAACGCAGCATTGTATTCCTATACAGATTTTTAATTTTTACCTTCTCGACGATTATTGTAATCTAGAATAATAATAAAGGACGCTGGTCAAGTTGGCATAAGGCGATCAATAATATTGGTAACAAGAACACCGATGCAAATTTTCATGTAAAATGAAAATTGCGTACATTAATTACAAGAATCAGGAACTACGTTAACACCTTCTTTTATGAATTATTGTACTGAGTCGGCGGTAATGCGATAATATTTTCACATTGTTTAAACATTCTTGCTATGTTGAATTCGATCTACTCATGCTGGTCGGAATTAATTTTCATTGAACGAAGAGTAATACATAATACGCAAGATTGAGAAGGAAACTAGAATTTATTAATTCTTTTTTAAAATTTAGATATATGTAACACATTAATATGTTTTAATTTTATGTAAAAATAAAAGAAGGTAAATAAATACCTTCGGTGGCTGAGAGTTGACATACGATCGCAAAGGGTTAATTAAATTACTTATATTTTGTAGGAACTTGCGCACTTAATATTAGTTACATAACGTGATAATTTCCTGGAATGTTCACACTGTTTCAATATTGACCTCCCTATCTCTGCCACAAGTAATTAGGATACAAATACGCCCAGTCGGGTCGAAAAATTAGGACGTCTGTGAAAAGTTTGACAAAGTCAACTTACGATTCGAATGCACCTAGCAGCGTAAATTATTGTGCTAATTCATCGATACCATTAATTCGCCAAACAGCGTTAAAAGTTCCACAGCTCAATTACGTCCAAACGACAGAACGGGTAGCAAGTTCAGCATCGGCTTATCCCGACCCAAAAGATCAGCAGAAAAATATTAACAAATCCAGAAACAGTGTTCCCTCGCCGGATGAAAGCGTCAGTTTCGACGCGGGAGCCTGTTCGCGCAGTAACGGCAAAAACTAATTAGCAGACCGAATGTCGTTCGAGTTTTTCAGAGTTCGCGTTTTTTACGCGAGCGTGTCCCTCCGCGGCACAAAAGAGCCTTCGGCATTAAAAAAAGGAAAATGGAGTAGAGAAGAAGTTGCGCGCGTCTTCCTTAATTAAAGTAAAAATGGAGAAAATAATTACGAGACAAAGTGCTGTTCGAGTTTTCAGTGTTAGCTTTTCGCAAGGCGCGGCGCGGCGCAGGAAGGTAAAAACCCGGTAAACCAAAAAGTTAATACCTCTTCCTTAATTAAAATGAAAATAAAAGAAACGGCGCCGTCGGACTAAGTGCTCGAGCAGCATCGGGGGTTGGCAAATGCTTTCACAAAACGGTTGTTCCCTTCTTAATTATCGCGCCGGGTATCCTCGTAACGATCGCTTCAAAGCGAGATCGACGCGCAACAAGGTCCGCGGAATTACTGTGCACACGCGTTTTCCGACAATTCGGACTTTGTTCGGCTCCTCTCGGCTTCGGAGTCCGCCGCGCGAACTATCTTCCGGGCAATCCTCCTCGGATTAGCGTCGCGGAGTTCCGTTCCGAGGCCAGATGCGCGCCCTCCTTGCGGCTCACGATGCGAAAACACAATGCGCGCGGAACACTCGCAAGGAAGACGCTCCGAGAATTGATGTTTCAATTACGTCGCGAAGAACGAATGCTTTACGCGTGCACGGCTCGATGCACGGAATGCTTCGGGTAGGCTCAGACATTTTCCATTAACCTGTTAACCGGGCAATTAACTTTTGGCCAACGCGTTCCGCAATGGGTGCTTTCCTCATCGCGGCGACGAGTTACACCAGACTGCGGGCCTTCATGCGAAATAAAAATGTTCTTTGCGAATTGCAACGCACAATAGGTAGGCAGAAATTTCCTTTTTGTTCAACAATTTTAGTAACTTGAAAATGGTACAGAGATATTTTTACACGTTCGTAATTCGTTTACTGTTTGAAATTGTACTTACTCGTTTTTCTCATCCGTAATCTAATTATCGCGCTTAAATTAATTTTAAAAAATATGACAGTCGCCTCTCATTTTTGTGGGGAAATGCTCTAATGGTGGATGAATACCGCCGTACACTTCGTGCCAGCAGTAACTGTGTAAATCAACTAATGCTAATCGATTTAGTGATCCTGCAGATATTTTCTGTAGCTTACTTTATACCTGTAGAAATTCGCTTATCTTCAGACACCTGGATTTCTGTTACTTTATTATATCATATCGAATTCGCATTGTTATAACCAGATAGCGGATTTTATACATTTATGACAAAATCGAGTACCAACAATTTAAAATGGTAGAAAAATGAAAAGATTTAAAAAATGCAAATGTATTACTGTTAATCCATTAAGATTTATTAAATTTTCATTATAAGCTCAGATAGAAAACCGGAGCACTTTATTTTTATTTCAGTAATAGCAGAAGTTAAAAAGAAAAGTATTCTAGTCATTGTACAGTAAACTGGTCCCTTTAACATTCCAGAAAATATTCGAGTAATTTTGTCGAGTTCCGAAGAAGTTGCACCCTTCCGAAGGGTGCCCGCATGTATTTGTCCGCCGCTGTACTTTCCGCAAACGGCGAATACTGGCTAGAAATCGGCCGAAAACTCTGCCATAGGTATGTTAATTCGCCGGCGGAGTCGAACTAGACGACGATTAGGGGATCAAGCGTTCTAGAAACGGGTCATCGCCGCAAATAGCCGTAAAACCGGCTTCGACTATGCAACCCTGTATGAAAAAACCTCCCTCCGACGGATCCGCAAAGAGGCTTAGAGAGGCGATAGCCTGGCACATTGTGCCGCCAGCCACTATGCTAGACCGCGAATCCCTTGTTTCACGTTCCGCGAGAGCAACGCCGCGCGCATTCATCCACCGTTTATACGTCGAGTGCACACCTAACTGCGTGTTCCTCTGATTTAGGCGGTAATAAGACCCGATGGATCTGTAGCGGATTAGCTTTTAAGAGGAGTGAGTAAAAGAGACCGCAGTAATTTCAGACGTGTTCGTAGGCGAGAGCATGATAACGAGCTCTTCGATCCGCAACCTCCTTTCAACAATTGCCGGAGATGCGGGACGTTCGAATGTCAATGGTACTCGGGAACGAAGCTGGTCCCAACCTCTGTGCCCGTTTAATCCTAGGATTTATTCGATTCCGAGAGATTTTAGGGAAAAAATTATCGCAGGAGCGGTTGGACTCTCGTCGAAGGTCGGCAACGATGTTAACACTTAAGTCTATCGGTTTGGGATGCCTTTTTAGGAGACGATATTCTAAGGTGCCGTTTAGCTGTGAGGTGATTAGATCGGCGATTTTTATGCAGAATGTAAATTGCTGTTTTCAGTTTTAACCAGTTAATTGTGGCAAAGCGCCCACCAGTGTGTGTCGCGACAATCAAGCGACGACGAATCCAACTCAAATTATTTATAATTTTCATTCGTTTGTTTCCTTTCATCTTGACTTCTAAACATTTTAAACATATTAAAATTTACGAATAAAATGTAGTTTTCGTCAGAATTACAATTTAAATATCAAATTGTAACAAAATTTTACGTATGTCGGATATAATCGTCATAACACAAAATTCTGCCACATCTCTATGACGGATATAGTCGTCACTTAACTGGTTAAGAAATAAAAGTCAACGCCAAGTTTAATAAGTGTAGAAGAATCGAGAATACTCCAATCCTTTTAGAATGCTTTGGAGATCTTATGCTACAGCTTACTTCAGGTATGGTGTGACTAGACTGTGGATCAAAGCAAAAATCATCGGTTTAAGATAGTCGACACTTTCTGAGCTAGATAAGAACACATTGCTTCCGTGAATAATTTTTGTTATTTAAATACGACCTGTCTGTAATCCTATATTCTATTGATACTTTTAGCACTTCATGTTGCTTGCTTTTTCTTCTAAATGAATCAAAATCCATAGTTTAAGAACAATATTACTGTCATTCTCAATAGAATATGAATGGACACCCTTTTCTTTAGCCAATCACTGCAATAAATTGAATATAATGTCTCGATATTCTTGAACTCTATATTTTCAATATTTAAATATTTAAATTAACCTAATCAATTTCGTCACAGACACGTCGCAAACAAATGCATTAAAGAGGTGCCCCAAAGGATTTATCTGCTCATTAGCACTAGATTCACGGAACACTGAAAGCAGCTGTTCGTAAAAGTAACAATGAATTTGGCAAACAAACTTTTCTGTAATAACTATTTCAAAAAAATTTATGTGCCAAATGATGTACTATATGAAAAGATATTTATAGTCTATTTACTATTTTGAAGATCTATTTTTCCCAACGTTGAATGCTAATAATAAATCTCAAGATGAGGGTTTAAGGTGCGAGTTTTGCGACAGTGAATGAAGATGTTCGGGAGCTTGCAATTGTTAATACGTTGCGCAGTTGGCCCCAGGTGCCGAATGGTTCTTCAGGAGCCGGAGTGCCCTCGCAGCTCAAAAGTACCAGAGGAAGAGAAATAAAGAGCGGGAGAGGGCGTAGAAAGCACGGGAAAACGAAATTTCTCTTCCAGATTTAAGCAGCGTCGGTTCACTCCGGGTTCAGGTCTCCGGTTTCGGTGTTGTAAGCGCACTCTCTGCACGTCTCTCAGCTTCCTCTCGCGAGTTTTAATTCTGTAGTGTCAATCCCGTGGCGCGTCTCTGCCGTGCTCTCCCGGAGCAGTTCGCGAATTGTGTTTTCTTTTATACGGTGGTATGATCACGAACAGCCCCGCGTGCCTGCACTTCCCTGTACACCCGCGGAATTCAATTCCGAGACATGCTCGCAATAGAATCAGACAGTGCTAAGAGCTCCTTCTGCCGCCAGTATGTTTCGGGATTCGATCCTGCGTCGGCGCCCGTAACCCTTGAATTGAAATGGGCAGCAGCCACTATCCCGGATACCTATACTCCCGATGAAAAAACCCACCGCAAGCCATTGTCTTCGATTATTTCTGGCCATCCAATTATTCGTTGCTTTCCTCGCGAGTCTATAAGCTCGATACCGAACGTTTCAGCTTGGCACGGAAGCGATTCCGAAGTCTGTTCCCTTCCACGCTGCTCCATTCGATTTTCAAGATTTCCGCGATTATGCGATTTAATCGCACGCGTTATCCACGCTTCCTGTGGACCGCTGGTACACCGCACAGGATCGTTCAACGATTTCCAGTTATTTTAAAAATGTCGGAACGAGGTTTCCTTTGTCTCGTCGGGACAGCGAAATAAAAACGGCTTTTGTTATGCTTGCGTGACGTTATCTTGTTAATGCACGCGATTCTTTGCGTTTCGCGAATCTGCATGGTCGGCAACCTATGACCCACGGGTCACCGATATATTTATTTTTATAATAACTTGAACTGTAAGTATGTTTCAAATTTAAAATTTCTCTTATTATTTGCTGAAGGAGTTCTTAATAGTCACATTTTCGTTGACTTTGACACGCGAACAAAAAGGGTTGCCGACAGATGATACAGATGACAGCCTTCCTTTGTTCTTCATGCAACAGGTATTTGCTTCAGTTAATCGAATAATGTTAAATAATTATATTCGCAAAATGAATTCGACGATTCTCACGTGAAATACAAAATCGTCGCAAATGTTCTATAGATGTTCTTTGGCCAACCAAGATTTAGAATAAACGAAATCACCCTACTAAAAAGTCCTTCGCGCGCCAGGTAATAGAAGAGACCATTGTCGCCGTTAATTGAAAGTGGAGCAAAGTACGAAATCTCGTGTCTTTTAATTTTCGTCATGTGTGCGGAATTGAAACGATATACCGCTTCTTTACGGTTCCGCGACTTTTGATGCGAGACACAAAGGACGAGTTAACTAACAGGCTCATGAACGAAGCACGCTAATGGCATTCCCAGAGAGCCTGTCGCAGAGACAATCGGAAGAAAGTCAGCGAGTTTGTTCGGCACGGTGTAAGCTCGGTGCCAAGGGGATCGATCCCGTGAACATCAACCGTGGCAACACGGAAATAGGCCATTATGGGTCCTAATACAATAATATGTCAAGTGCGCAGCGAATTATCGGCGTGGCTCCGCCGCACGAGAGCGTAATGCACCGGCGAAGCGACCAAGTCGTACCAGCGGAATCCACCAATAATTGCCGGGGAGAATCCTTGTCGGAAAATTCGCGGCGATAGCGCTATAGAGACGGGACAGTACGTCTGAGCAACGCCGCGATTACTCTCGCATGGGCTGTCCCTTCAAAGCGGAATTTTCAAAGGGCCGGATAGCCGAGCATTCTGCAGAAAGCGAGGACCAATGACTGATAAATACTGAAACGCCGCGAACAGTCCCAGTTTCCTTCTATTAGCATTTTGGGACTGGTTGCTTAACAGTGCCGGTGATTTTGAAACCAAAAACGTGAAGATTTTCATTCGCCTCGATAAATAACAAAGTCGTTTGAAGCAGAGCGATTGTAAAGATGTTACACTTTGGACAGATTCTGTCGTATGTTAGCGCAGGGATTGGGATCAATTTGGAAACCGTATTTCGCAATCGGAAAGCGCAGTGGAACCTCGAAGCAGACGCGAACGTTCGAATACCAGGTACTTAATTACAGCGTCAGACTTTACGCAATTGGAGGGAGAAGAAACAAGACTGATCCTTGGAAATTTGTCAAACAGAGCGAAGGAGTTCGAGAAATTCAGAGGAAGAAAGAGTGCGAGCAGTGGGAGACTGAAAGGATTTAAGAAATTCAAACGAAGAAAGAATTCAAGGAACAGGGGAATGAAAGAAGTTCGGAGGACGAAAAAGATTTCAAGGAGGAAAATAAAAAGAAATTACTATTTGCTTCCTGTTCGTCGGAATTCGTGCGGACGATTTTTATTCGGCTGTCTACAGATTAGGGTATATCGGAGAAGTTAGCTTCCGCGAAGATAGTGTAACAATAATTTTTCTAAAAACATTTTCACTGTTCTTTGTAATAAAAATTTCGAAACGCCTCTGATAAAATAAAAAGAAACAGCGGTAAATATTCGTAAATTTTGCCACGTTTCTGTAAATAATTCCCACCGTAATATCTAAGACAACATCTCAACAGATAAGTATCCAATAATCAATGGGAATATCCGCTTCGCCGAATCCATAAATCCGGAACCGCGTCCACCGTAATTAAGCTTGCAAGTTGATAATCAGTCTGAAACTCAAGCTTCGTGAAACCTCGTTTGAGCTTCCGTTACAGCAAAGCTTGTAACAAAGGAAGAATGAAAAAATAAGCCCCGGAGCCCAGTCTCTAACGAAACAAAAAGATCTCGTCCATCGTTGAACAATGTAAACGTGTAAAGCATCGCGTTTTGCAATTTCTCCGCGCCGTTCGTTGTAAACAAAAGGTGTGAGAAACATCCATCTAACTGGTACGATTCGGTTGGCGCAAATAGCAACGAGCAAACTTGCATTACAATAGAATCCTGCATGGTAGACGTATCTCTTACGTGTACATTTTTAGACAGACCTGTTTGATACTGAAATTGTTCGATCGAAATCGGTTCGTGCGCAACTGGATTTATTGTACAAATAGCTGAGAATTTCATTCACGACTATTCTATTATCCGATATTCTCCTAGAGGCTCGTTATCTTTATCCAATTTCGAATATCAGCATTTACCTTCCATTTTAGCGCATAACACATTTCGGTACCCGAGTATCGATTGCCGATACGGACCTATCACTAACAATCGAATCGATTGGTTTCATTTTTCTCATCCGACTGTCGTTAACAATTTACCGACCGGTCGTTTGGCCGTAAACATTTCTGTTATTATAGGGTAATTAAATCTAGTAACATTTTTATATTTTCACAACGCTAGCAGTAAACAATATTCATTCTATTTGAATTATTTTATTTTTATTTCATTGATTTTATTAATCTCGGATGATATATAATATTTAAAAAATTATATAATGATATTGGAGATTACAGTAGCTCAATGTTAAATTTTAGTTTATATTTTTATTTTATTTATTTTATTAATCGCATAAGGTATTTAATATTTACAAAATTATATGATAACATTGGAGCTTGCAGTGGTACAACTTAACACTGTTAAAATCGTTGAGATCTTTCCATTGCTCAAATCACACATTATAAAGAAAATTTTGCAAATCTGTATAAACACAGTATTGTTAATTTAATGAGATAATATATGTGAGTCATTTTCAGTGCTCCTTGTTATAATATTAATGCCAGACTTAGCCTCTGCTTAGATTTCGTCTAAATCGTGCATCGCGTGTTCGTCTCCTTACAATACAAGAAAACGATAATTACACGAGCTCTTCCGCCACGAACGTGCCAGGAGATACACAGGTGCGAGGCATCCATCTAGCAGGTAGACACGATTCTCAAGCGCAATGAGCGCAACCATAAGGCCGTAAAGACAAAATAGTTGCGAACTTTGGAAAATTGCCTTTTCGGAATTTCGATTCGCGTTCCGCATCACGTAGCAACGTGTCAAAAAAAAGCACGGGGTGAAAACAACCCTTATATATGTATCGTGTGAACGCTTAAAAATAATATAAAAAATAATTAAAGTAAAATATCAATTATAATGTTTACATGGAAAAAACTGATTTCTATGTTGAACGTCTTGAAATATTGTTATTAGAGCACAATTTTACAAATGCACACTCTAACGGTAATAAATATGCTTGCGGTTCTTTATGCATTTGTGGAATATGCAAATTTTGAAAATGCGATTAAACGTGCACATTAACAAAAATTAATTGCATTATAGTTCTACTTTTGTGACGAGAAGTCTTCTTTCCACTTCTCAGATTTCTATGAAAGAATTCATAAAAATGAGAATTTGCATAAACATCCGCAATCTAGTAATAATAATTGACGAGAGTCAGAAGTAAGAAAACAAAGTGTTAATTATCGATTTCAGTAATCGTTAACCAAATTAAAGTTCTGATCGTCGATGTTGATTACTCGTAATTAATACAAAATTTTAGTCATCAGTAATGATTGTTCATAAACAAAACCTGTTTTCCTAAGTTGGAATGGTTATCTGTAACTAATTAATAATTGTTATTTGTCATCTACATGTAATGATTATTTCTAATCTATTCCCGTCATTTGTAATGATTATTGGTAACCAAGAATATTCTACTCATTTTTAATTAACAACCAAAATCGTTTTCAGCCAAATATTAATGGCTACGCTGCGATTTGTCCCCGTTTTGGCTGTAACTAGACCGCGGATCTATATGCAAAATAGAAACTGTCTACCTTGATTCTAACAAGCAGAAATAAAGTAAAAACATATCTCTTCGTTCAATCATTTTAATAGATTGTAAAGTAAATTGCGATATTCTTACATTTTTCTAACGTGTGTGCATTTCCATATTTCTCCTAATCGCTTCTATCATAATTACACAAAATCCGCAGTCCAGTTACAAGAGTTTTGCTTTGTGATGGAAACTGTGTAGCCGCAAAGACAAAATAGTTGATGCCTCGTGGTTGGCAGAATTGTCTGGTTCGCGGAGTCGCCGTTTCGCGGATCGGTTGTCTGGGGAGCAACCGGTTGCCGCGCGTCAGATTTCGCTGGTCGCTGGTATCAGGCGACAGGGTCTGCAGAAAAGGGGTTTGCGAGGCCTGGAAAATGGGAAGGACGAGGAGGAAAGAGTGAGAGGCGCAGGTTATACGGTACAAGCGGAACCAACACAGGAAGCTCATTAAGTTGCACCCCGCGGCTGGTCCGTGCACAGAGAGGATACACCGCCAGGTGGTCCCTCCGTCCCCGCAGCCGCCCCCACCTGTTCAGGGACGGCCCGTTGTTTGGCTCCGATGCGCGAACGCGCACGGGTGCTCCTCCACGCATTCAGTGTCACCTTCGTTAGCCGACATTGAGAAAGAATTATGATAATGACGATCACGCCCGAGGGTGTTCCCGTGGCTGGCTTTCTCCAGATTCCCGGGGCCCTTCTCCTACACTCCCCTTCGCTCCTCCATCGCCGTAGTAACTCAGCGCGATCCATTCAATCCCGGCTAAATAAAATTTCGAACAACCAGAGATGCGACATAATCCGCGCGCACTGTCCGCCCCCATAAATCAGCCACGAATGATTTACATCGAGCGGCAGGAACCGCGCCGCGCTGACGACCTGCGGCTGCGGAAACGCTGCGGTTGTCGAGAGCTGGTCCGCGAGGAAGCTCCTTCGGTGCGGGATTTTTTCGAAAGGTTACGGCTCGCGGGTAAACTAGATAAAAGTGGCTCGCGTCGCATCGGGCTAAAACACCCCTTGCGGATTAATTCCTGTTTACCTGTGCGCCGCGGGAAAACTGTAATAAAGAAACTAACCTGCGGAGATTAGACGAGAAATTGTTCTGCCGAGACCGGCTCTCCCTCTTTCTCTCTCTCTTCTTTTTTTCGATTGTCGATCTTCCCTAGCGCACAAGGTGGCTTGGAAGATTTATCAGGACTTCGCTCCGCAAGCTGCGTCAAGAATCTCTGTTTTTGTTAACAATCAATCGATCACGTGACACGACGGGTTTCGGATTTTTTCGGTCGCAATTATTCGACAAATTTGCAGCCTTTGTTTTCGTAACTTTGAACTTCCATCAATGTTTTGCCGAATCACCGGTTTCGGATTTTCTGTTTTACAATTGCGAGACCAATCTCGTCTATTTTTGCTTTTGTGAATACCGTCCTCAAACGACCGGTTTCAGATGTTTCATCCTTATTCGCGCCTGCAACGGAATATTTAGTCGTGTTATGCGTTTGTTCGCAGTCTCCTGGTTGCAATTAATTATTCGCTGGACCCGATTTTTCTTATTCGTGGCAAGTATTAGGACAGAATGACGCAGGAAAATGTTCCGGTTCCTCGATACGAATTGCGCTACGCGTTCAAGAATTAATAAATGCGCGTAAAAGAGTTTCGCTCTGTGGGTGAAACAGTATTTATTTTTATTCTAGATTTAATCCAGAACGCGTTCCGCACAATGCATTCTCGCGGGCAAACAGAGCTTTCGCGGCATGCGTGCTCCAAAAGACAAATCTCGTTGCTTTTTTTAAAATATCTTATTATGCTGAGTTTCAAAGAATTTGAAATGTCAGAAATCGTACGAACAAAATCAAGATCTATAAAATTCGAGCTGATAAATCGAGATTTATAAAATTTGTGCCGACACGTCTAGATTTATGAAATGGCACTAATGAATCAAAATATGGTCTATTTGTAAAATTATTATATAATAATTTGCAAAATAAATTACATATTTGCAAAATTATTAGATAATAATTTTTTTGTTTTACAGCGAGATCCGGAGTCTAGTAATTATATAATCGATCTTTTAAAATTATTATATAATAATTTTGCAAATATGTAATTTAACTATGTAAAAGATCGATTATATAATTACTAGACTGCGAATCTCGTTGCAAAACAAAAATTTCCTAAATCAATTGCAATTCACTGGAAACAAATCAAAATTTCTTGAATAAGTTGATATCTTTTTTTATTTATAAGTCGATGATATTATCCTGCCACAATGTAAATTGTTTCAACCGTTATGCTGTTTTGTATTCCACGTAAAACTACGTGTTAAACATAAAACTACATGTTGCGCATAAAAGTTCGTGTTACACGCAAAACTGCGTGTTATAGAGAAAACTACGTACAGGTATAAAGTTCGCAGTCGAATAATTACGGACTAAAAGACTTTGCACGAAAGCCGCACTTCTCGCGTGAAACATTTTGAGAAATTACCGCCTTTTCGTAGTCTGGGGCAATTAGACATTTTTTAGAAGCCTTTGCACATGACAGGCGCCTGTGTCATCGGATCTTTTTTACGTGCGCCATATTCTATATATCATTGGTTGGACGAAGTTACCGCACAGCGGGACCAAAATAAATTTCGGTTGTCGAGGGTCATTTTTAGTGCAGCGTTTAGCCGGGTGGTAAACATCCATTTCTTGTGGGTCGCGACTTCCTGTACGGTTCGAGAGAATAAATTTACACTGTGTCGAAATTAAAAAAAACTATGGCAACAGAAGCTAGAGAGAAAGAAAAAGGGAGAGGGAGAGAGCCGATGCACAACGGGAATAATTACCGACCGCTGTCGAGATATTGAATACTGGCAAATGTTATAGAGCCAACCAATAACATCCAACGGCGAACGGTATCATCAGTCAATCCGCTGGCACGGCATGTTTATTACGGGCACAAGTTACTGTCAGCGGAACAAATGCCCCTACTGAACGGGAAGCCACCCTACCCAAACCTGTCCATTATTCCTGTCGTTCACTTTCGTCACTTTCCCCATGTAACGTGTGCCCGCGGCAGAAACGACGACGCCCGATACTCTACATCTATGGCGAGCCGAGGGGGTGCAGCTTACGGAAGCGGAAATAGTGTCGGAACAGAAGATAAGATGATTCAATTTGCAGTGCTTGAGTGCATCGTTAATTAGGCAAGAATCTTTGATATGCCCGGCACTGTGGGACCATACTGAGCCACGTGACAATCGCGGTGGACCGGAAATGTTTATGCAAAATTCTTGTCTACTCTGTCGTCGATGCGTTTGTTGGTAGACTGTCGGTCTCTATACGAAACGCGAACTCTGTCAATTGGAACAAGCAGGATAATTTCTTAATCACTTTAATCTGCTGAAAATGTGTGTGGCTATTTTTCTTTTCATCTTTTCGTTGGTCGAATTTTTTCAATGTTTGAACACAAATGGTTAGTCGATGGCATAAATTTAACATAAAGTCATAGAAATAATACATATTTCTTCTATTATATTTTTTGAAAAGTATAATAATATACTATATTTATACAAGATTAAATTATATCTAAAGAGAATGTTATATTATTTTTAATGTACTACCTGTATTGGAACGAGGACGCCAATTCGATTCCAGCGCGTTGCAAATGAGGCAAACAATTATCAACAATTATCAGCTCAGTTAACGAAACTAAAAGGGAAACATAGAATTTATCATACTGCTTCTACATATTCGTCTGCATACTTTGAATAACAATCAAATTTAATTTACCAGAATGTACTGCGATAAGAAATGTGTTTATAAAATTTTGTTAAATAATGTAAGATATAGAAGAATATAAGAATAATCTCAATTATAAAATATAAAAATATATAGTGTACGTAAAAAAGAAAAAACTGCAAGATCGCAGTGAACAAAATTTAAAAAAATAGACAAGACACCGAATCAAGAAAATATTAATCGAAATTCTAACGACAAAATGTTTCAAGAAAATCGCAGATAACATGCTTAATTTCTCTTGAAATCCTCTCGTTAAGAAGAAGCATTCCTGAGCTATAGAATGGTCGTTTTCTGACAACTGTACGACCAGCAAGCGTCAAATAGCTACCAATTTGAATCGGCGATTAGAATCTGAACAGCGAGATAACGATCATTTAAAGCACCGGTTCAGAACCGAATGTTTGCTCAGCTATGTAAAAGAAGTCCCGAGTATTTCAGGCTTTTTTCCCCGGATAGATCAATTCGCTAGCGGAGCTTAACGGATCGCTTTTTAACGGATTTATTTCCATTATTACGCGCGGTAAGTGTGATATGCGAGATTGAAAAATAGATTCGAATATATCGGCCGGTGTGACACTTGAAACCGAATATTTATACTTCCCATATTTCACAATCCAGCGGTCGAAATTTTAAAAAATCGCGGGTTTCGCGGGTTAACGCGCGGGCATTACGGTTAGAATTACAATAGATTTGAAATAGCAGGGGCGTGGCGATAAACTGCAATGAAGAATAGATTTCGGTGCGCGGGTTAAACAGTAGCAGCGTTGAATTCATAGTTTTCCGAATGGATCGGATGGGATCCGCGCTGCGCGTGAAAAAAAAGCGGGGAACATCAATCAAATGGCGTATACACAATTGAAAAACTAGGCATAACGAAGTTAAAAGCAACAACATGGCCGTAGCCCAGCTGCGAATGGGAAAGAAATATCCGTGTGCGTTCGATTACTCGATTCAACCATATCGTTTCACTTCCTCCCCTTCCCTAGGGCCGATAGAAACCAATCGTAATAGCGATCTATTGAAAATATTTAAAAACACGGGGGAAAAGTACAAACAAAATACTAAAATTTCATTCTATCACTGCGATCCTTCCGCAAGGGGCGTGTTCAAACTTTTTCCCGTGGGTTTTGTCGCATCCGCCACCCTATGTTTGCTCGTCTTACGAATCCGCCACCCTAATCGCTCGCAAATCCTTTTTACCATGATTACGCAATTTCGAGCCCCCGTTTTTAAATCCGGCGAACGCAAACACCACCGTCCACAGCCGAACCGAGCGAAATTAAAATGCCTTTTAATTGGCCGATAAAACCCGGCAATCGTATCGACAATTTCGTAACAGCGAAAAAACCCGATCATCCCTCACTTCCGAGGATCCTTTGCGTTTACGCAATCGCTTTGCCAGCGATCATTATAAAAGCGGTTTCAGCGCTGCGACATGCATCGCGATTTTCTAGCGTTCAGCTACGGGGTAAAATTTCAGTGAACGATGTCCAAGTAGAAAAAAAACGTTCGTATTTGTTGCATACGTACATTTCATCGAAGCAATTTATTTCGTGGAACGAACATTGGAAAGTTAAGATGTAAAAATTCATTCTTAATCCTGGATAATTAAGATATCTTTAGCTAATGTCGACGTTAATGAAAAACACGTATTCCCTCTTGAGGAAATAGAATAAACAAAATTGAGAAGTTTCATTTAACATCGAGAAAACGATCGATTCTTTCTAAATTGTATTTTCTTGAAATATATGATTTGAAAAACACGTCTGCAAAAGAATTATTTTTAAAGCATCAAAATAACGACGTTGTAAGATCTAAATAATTATTCCATTGATTTTGAATCAAATAAAAAATTGATTTTCAGTACACTTGTTGCTATCGTCCCTACCATAATTGTGAATAAATCAAGCATTTTCGAAAATGCCACCTTATTATTTCTTTTCAATTAACAAAACAGTTGCAATCAAATTTTAAATATCTCTCACTTAAGAAATATATAAAAATATAAATAAGAATATAAAAACCCTAAAAAAAATAGTTACTTGTTTTCCTGTAAAAAAGATCTAAGGGAACGTCTCTAAACTGCGCCACTCGGCCAAGGTGCACTTCTATAGCAGAAGTTCCGATCGTTGTTTTGTAAGTTTCCTTGTCCAAGGTTAAATACGGTTAAATAATTTGATCCCTATATATGGATGACACGGTAACCAACGTGTAATTGCTACGTGAACGCGTTAAATGACTGGAACCGGTTAGCGGCTCGATTATAAACAAACCGAGAAAAGAAATATTTCGCAGCTTTCGTCTGATCGATGCTCTCATAATTTTTATCGCAGCTCCGACATGAGAGCGCGGCCTAATAAATCGTCGCAATTAGAAGTATATAAACGATCGCGGCGACCGCGACGTAAATCAGAAGATTGCACGCGCGTTGGTTCGCGCCTCCCCGATGCGAACAGCAATCGGTAGCCAGGTATCGAGAAATATCCGAGGAATCTTGTATTTTGATTGCACGTATGGGAATAAGATATCTGTTTCGCATACAGGCACATAGGAAATGAGATTTGCTATGCATAGAAAAATAAACTGAACCTTGTTCCCATTTCCCGTTACAACTACACCAAATCCAATAGGCGATCGACGGGCTGCTGCCGGCTGCGTAACGTACCTCGAAAGAGAATTCATTCATTCCGAAACCGAGTTTGCCTGGTTCTTTTTTTTTCTATCAGCGCGAAAGAAGCTCGCGCAATTAAACGAAACTTGATCGAGTCTTGACGAGCGTGTTCTGAACAGAACTTTTATTTTCTTTGTTGCGATAAATCTTTACGTAACCGAGGGAAAATTGAACTACGCGTTCCTCTATCGCAAAGCGAACACAGTTCTGCGCGGGATTAGCTTGGACATGCTACCGAATGCGAATGTTTTTATTTATAGAAATAACAAAACTAAGCACAATGAATATACAAATGAAGATGCTAATTTTCCTCATTGTGAAAAACAAGAAGGGTTACTGTTTATTAACACTATGCCGTCCGCACATCTAATCGAGATTCTTTCGTTTGGTGCCAATAGGACTGACTCACTTATATTTTTTTGATTACTTAGTATTTTTCTTTTAAATGATAGGAAGCAAAGCAATCTCCGAGGTGTAACAATACTGCACAAGATTTACACATTAAATTTGTTCTCCTAATTTTTTGTTTTTGTAACAAGCGTATATTGTATGTATATTGTATATTGTAAGCGCATGGCCCGATAGTTTTCGCATAGCACCACCGTCGTGCCACCGGACGACATAGTGTTAAATGAGTACTCGTGGAGGGCAATGATGTTCCATGATCGTGTGAGTGAGAGTGAGTCGCGTGGAGCGTTCGTTTTGATTTGGGCTCCGGCAACGCTGCGGTCAAACGGTCGAGGGGACTGTGCCTGTGATCCTTTCTTATTTCGTTTCACAGCTTTCACATGTTGTTTCATTACGTTAGTTACTTTATTTTATATTATATTACATTGTATTACCACTTTGCTCAATACGTACACTCTATGCTCTAATCGTTCAGTTTATATAAACATTTTACTATAAAGATTAAATTGCAACAGTATTGTGCACTGTCAAAATTTATTGTTAAATAATGTAGAATTAAGTTAATTCATAGTTACTCTATCATTTATTTCACTTGTCTTTTTCAAATTTTGGCATACGTAAACGCGAGGCAAAATTTTTTAAAATCTGACTTACATCACTATGATTCTAATCCGCTCATTCGTGTGTGTGTTTATCGAGCTTTCTGTGACCCTAAGCAGAAACGATAAGGTCTCCGTTCGTACAATCCAGCATTTATGCATCTGTATTTGAAGTAAAATTTCAAAACGGGAGGACAAGATGCGACATTGTGGCTAAAACTCATATGAAATGAAAAAGTTTTGATAAATCAGTATGTGGCTTCAAAGTTACAGTGAGCTAAAGAGGGTTAATAGTATATTCAACTTATTGACAACGTTTCCTTGTTGTCTTCATATGCTGTAAATGTATATTTCCTTTACTTTGCCTGATCCTGTTATGATAATAACAAACGGAGAAGTAATAATTTTAAGTAATAATTTTAAGTAATAACTTTAACTAATAATTTTAACTAATAATTTTAAGTAATAATTTAAGCACTAGATTACGATTCATGAACCCGTTAAATTTGGTTTCCTGCATCTCTCCTAGTAAATACGGAAATCTTATACGGAAATCTTGACATACGAACGACACGCTACAAACAGTAGTATTTATAATAGTAAACGTATTCGAACTTGGATAGGGGTCGCTTGTGCATCGTACCGCGGTCGTAAAACGATGGTTTTATATTGGAAATAAAAATAAACGTTTATGTTGAAGCTGCGATAAAAGCTGTAAAAGCATCGATCAACGCGGCGATAAAAGCTGCAAAAATTTCTTTCTGTATACAACAGAACTGCGCCGGTGCTTTAATTTGAGTCACTTAATCCTCTGCTCCTAGGTCTACTAGAAACTCGAACTTCTTCGTGAAGTAGTAGGCAACGCGTTCTGAGTTGAAATTCGAGAGAAGCTGCTATTTTCGCGAACTTCAAATGTTAACAGCTAAAATTACCACCGTCAACTGATTACAATAAAATATTCAATTTACAAAACGCGTTTCTTATCTCAATTGAGATATTAATCTCAATTGTTAGCGATCTAAAAAAATTGTTGCGAACTCATTCTTCAGAGATCTCCATTTTTGAGGTCTAGCATCTCAAAAATGTTTAGTTAATTGAATAAATTTTGAAACAGTTATTCCGTTTGAAAAAACGCGAGTGTATGCACTGCTGTGCTCGCTGCTACGACACAAGTGTACTGCTATATTAAACAATGTTATTCCTCATCGACATTCAGGGTTTCAAGCTCCAGTATCAGCGCACTCTTACGTACTGGTGGAATTTATCGCGTGATCGATCGGCTCGGGAAATTACTAACAATTGGTTTTATAAGCGCCCCGATTAATCGCATCCACGTCTGTTACTATAAAAATCGGTCGAATCCGCGCTGCCAAAGCAAAAGTTTCCAAACTCCTAAATCCCGGTCTAACACCGTCGCCCCGGCCGACTACAGTTAATGTACCGTGATTTACGGCATCTCCCCCCTTCTTTTTCTCTTCGATCATCCGTCTGCCCCTCTCCATCGTAATCCAGGTAATTGCCGTCAAATTTGAGCTAGTTTCCTTTACGACTCCGACTTTGAATCAAACCCGGTTTATTCCATAACTATGCAACGAGTTAGGATAAATCCATTGAGCAGCGGTGCTCGTCGAGTCGCAGAGAATGGGCCACACAGTTCGATCGAATAATTAGGGTGGAACTAATCAAAATGTATAAGAACGCGAATCCACTTTCGCGAGTCTCTGGTTTAAAGGCGATTGTCTCCTCCAAGAACGTGTCAAGTTGCCGTTCATTTGTGGTCGGAATTAGTACGAGGAACGCGAATAGTATTTCTCGTTTTGGCGACGGAAGATCAATTTCTTTTTGCGAAATGATTAATTACACCACGGAATTGTAGGAACTAATTAAAGGGTAAATTATGGTCGGGAGAGATTGTCAAACTTCGAACTCCTGTAACTTCGTATAAAATAATCTTATAACGCTCTGCCGGCGCTCATTTTAAAGAGTCAAGCCTCTACTTAGCCTGTGACACCAATATTTCAACATTCCTTTTTTACCCCAAGTTCCGGGAGTTCAAAGGTCAACGATTTGCCGGCCATTCAACGGCCGCATGACTTCGAGTAGCTTGATTCCGAAGTTGTTGACTACTAGATCGCAATTTATTTTATTAATTTTTCTACAATTAATTTTTCGTAAACGCGCGTGAAGATTTTTTCGATGAATTGGCTGTTAATTATACGCGGGGAAAGTCGCGCGAAATCGGAACGTTTTATTCGGTGGGAAAGGCGGCCGCGCAGTTTTCGTTGAACTTTACTTTACGGGGATCCTGGACGGAAAAAAAATCCGGAAAAAATTCAGCGACGTGCTTGTTTATTCAAATAAACAGACAGAGCCTCTCGGCAAAGCATGTACAGACGATACAAACAGATTTCGAGCGATACACCGGAGACAGAACAAAATATAAACAAAGCGCGTTTGAGAAATGAAAGAGGGAGGAACGCGAGGGAAGACAGATGCGAGGAAAAGTAGCAAGAAATTATTATGCAAAATTGAAGTATCGCAGCCTGCAGAACGGCACTGGAAGCTAGCTTTCGAATTTTCTGTTGCGAGCACAGCTTTTATTGTCAACCGTTTCTGTAAAATTTGCAAAACAAACGAAGGGTAATCGCGATTGAATTTGTGAGAAGCAATGTAGTACGGCATCAAATAGTATCACCAAAATGATACTACATTTAGTAATACTGCGAATATTTTCTTTTTATTATTTAGCCGAAAGGAACTCCATTTAAGAGTCATATAGCGTTATGTTAGTTTAAACGGAAGATTGCACAATCTTTTGCGATATTTATTATTGCTACGTTGGTTCTGGAGTATATCTCTAAAATATTACTAAAATGCGTAGATCATTTGTCTCCTTACTTGAGTTTCTCGTGCATAATCCGATTCTCTGATCAATCTATTCCTACTATTTCGAGAAATTCTCGTCCGCGTAGGGTTAACAACTGAAATCAAAAGATTATAACGCAATCGCGTTCTCAAACTACAAGCAGTTCCTCGAGAAGACACTTTCCGCGGAACTACCGACTTCAGCTTCCAGACCACAACACTGTTACTTTACTAAAGCTATTGATTCCCGCGATGGGAGTGCTTCAAACACTGTAAACGAATAAACATCCGGTCGAGTTACAAAGACTCGAGTTGCCGGCCGATCGATCGCCGATACAAATCCGTTGGAGCCCGTCGAAATTCGCTGCTAATTATTGCCAAAGTCGTTTCGTTTCGTCGTCGCATGGTCGATCGAACAAAGTAGTCCGGGAAGAGAGAGACAGACAGAGAGAGAGGGGGGTGGAGGGAGGGAGGGAGATCTTTCTCTCTCTCTCTGTCGACAGAAACGAAAGAGGCAGTTTTATTTAATTCGATGTTTGAAAGTTTGAACCAAAGAGGATCTCCGGAGCATCGGTAACTGCCACCCCCGTGCCCCTGTTTCCTCTTTTCGCCGTTTACCCCGGTTCCCCTAACCACCCCCGCGATCCCATTTTCGGCAGAGGTCCGTCCCGGGCTGCTCCGCCCGCGGCCTCCGTCGCCCGTAGGTTCCCCGCTATCGTCGTGACATTGCCCGAATTTTGAGCATTAGTTTGCGAACCATTTAGCACAACTACTCGGGTCCCCGTAGTTCGAAATCACGGCACATACATCGTCCGCGCGGCTTAAACCGCAATGCTTAGTGCGGTGGCCTGCCCCGCAGTACAGTCATTGTACATTATGCTACGCGAGTAGGTCTTCATCCCGTATCCGCGCGGCGTGTAAACGGCGCGTTCCCGAATCATGCGCGAGGATAATTGGTGGCCCGAGGTGGGCCGAGGGGGGTGGCCTCCGCCGCCGCGGCGGAGGGAGCCGGCGAAACGGCGAGGGGGGTGGGAAAAAAGCAATTACACGCTTTCGGGGAACGACGTCGAGACGAATTGAAACAACTTTGCGGGATGTACACGCTCGCTTTGCGTGAAATTTACACACGGAGTTACGGGGGCGGTTTCAAAATCGCTGGATCAAAGGACACGCTCGTTGCCGGGGATAGTCGGTCATCAAAGAGCGCGCACTGATTCGCATGCAGAATGCCGAGGAATCGAAGGACTATGGCCTGGATGCCGGCTACGGATGTTGCGATTTCGAATAGAAAATGTTCGAGACGGCGACGCGGCCCCGCTTTTTGCAACCGCCGCGGACGGACGCGAGTTTTCTGATAAATTCTCAGGCGTTCCTTTGCGCGGCGATTAGGCGCTCGATGGTTTTAGGAGAGGTTTCAGCTCAGCTGGATCTGTCGGTTTCCATCGCGCAGATAATGATGACGAAATGAATGGAAGTATTAAAGGATTATTCAGTATTAAAATTAATGCTGAGAGATAGATTGCGCTTGATGACAGATTCACGATAGGGTCAAAGAAACCTCTAATTCGTGTCGAAAAATCGGAAATTCCTGAATACATAGCAAGTCGGAGAACAATGAAGAGATCGTACGGGGTTACTTCAAGTTGATTTTCAGTTGTGTTATCACTTTGATTTAAAAGAAACTGTTTTATATCGAACAATCGAAAAATTCCGATTGGAAAGGAGAAAAATAAAGGGATCCAACCGGATTGCTTCAAATCAATTCCAAAATATATTCCCGTGGGAAAATTCGGACCTTCGATTACTAAAATGAAAGGTGGAGTATAGCACTGATTTTAATTTCAAGAAAATTCGAATTCATATAGAAAAACGTGGAATCGCGAACGGTAGCAGTGAGTAAAATAACTGAATTTTAAAGAGATCATTCAAAAGAATTTTATACAAAAATATTGCTACCAAAATGTTCGAACTCTCTCGGCTTTAAATGAAAATTAGAAAGTTGCACAAAAATTTGACATTTTCTGTCCACGGTCTAAAATATTGGTAAAACAGTACGCTCCGGTTTTGTTAATTAGATTATCCGAGGCGACACTTCCCGGCTGTTAGCGTACATGCGCTGGCCATTTTCTGCGAGTTTATTCAATGGATCAAGCGTATTATTAACTACACTTCCGGCAACGTAAAATCCTCGCGATCCCGACAAAGGAATCGACTTTTTCCGAGTCTATCAGTTATTTTTAGAACAATGTTCCGCGAACACGATAGTATTCGCGGCGAAAGCAGATCCGTTATCATTCTCGTCAAACATTCCATACTTTCGGCGAAGTTTGCCGAACAAAGCTCCCAAAGGTCTATTCTCGCAGCGTTTTCTTTCATCTCGCTCGGCCGAACTTGGAACACCCTGTACAAGTACTCAAATATTTCTTTGTTCTTCGTTCACCGGCTCCTGCTAATTACGTACCGACTGCGTCGCTAACTTCCGCCATTTTCTTAAGACCCCTAAGAGCTCAATGCAAACATTTTCGCGAACTTTGCTTAACAAATCAATCCTTTACACTCGCAAACGAAGTTTCTTTCCCGGTACCATTGGGAAACTACGGATACCGATCGCTACACATTTTCGAAAACATCGATACAAATCGGTGAAACAAAATAGATTAAATACAAAAATGGACAGTTCGCAAACGAAGAATGCATCTGGTACAAAAAACCATTTAACCAATACATATTCGTTGTAAAAAGCTGAGATTCTCTGCTGCGCTGCCGAAACTGAGGCATATACGGCAGCCATGGTTGTCTTTCGTTGAACCGACGCGAACAATCCGCGTCCCCGAGAAGTTTCTGCGTCGCGGAAACGGGAATCAAACGGCGATCATTTCAACGACGGTTTTTCAAATCTGATAAGCGCACGCTTTTCCCAGTTCAGCGATGGCTCTTTGTCCGATGGAGATCGTTAACATCGCGGCGACAATTAAACGCGCGTATTGAAAACGAAAGCGTAAAACAGCCGAGCGATTGCCGGGGCGGATTGAACACGGCCCTCGACAAAGGAAACAGTTACCGTATTCGAACAACACTTCGTGCCACAATTAACCGCAGCGTTTTTCTTTGCTGCGTTGCGAAATAAAAGTTGCGATCGCATACGCCCCGTAACCGTTCCACGGCGATATTTACGTCGCTTAATTGAAGTCAGAAATATCGGTCATCTTGCGCCAATGAAGGAAGTTGTTTTAGAAAAGCGAGAGAAAGAGGAAAGGAGAGAAAGAGAAAAAAGGCAGAATTCTTTGCGCTTGTCTCGTCACAATGGTGTCATTAAACCCGGTCGCGCGCGCTTTACGGTGCCTCATTTTATGAACGATTCCAGGAGTTTGCTAGAACCTATCAAGAAACTGGAATTTCAAGTTCGTTCGGCAGTCGAACCCCGAAACTCCATCGAAAATTGAAAATGAAATGTCGGAAGTTCCCACGGTTATGTTGCGAATCCCAAATAGTCGAGTTTTCCATGCTTGATTTCGAGATTCTTCTGCATACAAAATCGAAATTGTAACAAGAATTTGCGAAAGTGTGTCTCGATGAAATTCACTCACATGTGCTTACACAATCGGTGTATATCGAACATATATGAACATGCACGAGAAAGTAGACACTCTGTTCTATTAATTTAATTATTTCTCTGTGACTCTTTTGTAGAAAAGTGTCCGTTTTCGGCACCGCGAAGGTGTTTCGACCTGCGGTCTACGTTTCCGTCGTTGATTCTGTGAATGAACAACTGTACATAGAAAATAAAAAAACAATTGTTGGCAGCAGCCGAACAAGCTTAAGATGCTGGCTAAAACGAGTGTATACGATGGTGGCTCAACTTATGAACGAACGTATTTGAAGCACACTTTTCGTCGAGATAGGATGTACAGGTACGTGTGTACGGTTTCACATCTTTGCTACCACCATTTAGTTGGCTATTTCCATTGCTAAGATCATTTATTAAATAGACTTCTATTACGAAATATTAACAGAATTTAATAAAGGAGCGCTGTACACCCCTCGGATATTATGGCATGTGTTACGATTTCAAAATAACGTGTATTCCAATTGATTTATCCACTTTTACGTACGGCGGTGATAATCGACCTGTCAATTTAACTGCAATTAAAGATTAAAATACCGGTCTTTAGAAGCTGTTTCCGATAAACTGCTTTCTGTCGCATAAACATCATAATTACGAGCTGTATGAAATTATTTTTATCGAAATCATATTTTATCCATGATAATAATAAAAATACTTGGGCTTCACGATCATTCGGAAATCGTCAAGTAAGAAAATGTGAACAAATTGCTTGAGATTAAATAGCAAAACTTTATCATTATGTAAGAATGGGGGAAAGATCACTGCCTTACTGATTAGAATTCGCAATGATCGTAAGTAGACAAATTCGGAATCTGTTGACGATTTCTCCAAGCACTGCATGGATCGGTTTCAAAAATATATTTAACCAGCTAAGTGTGTTTGACGACTATATCCGTCATGGAGATGTGGCAGAATTTTGTGTCATGACGATTATATCCGTCGTACGTAAATTTTGTTACAATTTGATATTTAAATTGTAATTCTGGCGAAAACTAAATTATATTCGTAAATTTTAATATGTTTAAAATGTTTAGAGGTCAAGACAAAAGGAAACAAACAAATGAAAATTATAAATAATTTGAGTTGGATTTGTCATCGCTTGATTATAGCCACAGTTAACTGGTTAAAATCGTAACGCCTGATTAATTAACTCCCACGGTGTTATGCTCGCATCATGAGGTCTTCTAATACCCTAGAATTAACGAGTTAAAAGAATGCAAAAATTAAAAAGTTCGAACGTTCTATTCAGAGTACTCTAATCGCAGGCCGCCAAGAATATTCGGCTATTAAAAACCAGTTCCGCACAGTTAAACGGGTAATCATTCCAGCCAAAGTACTGGCCGAATACTCGGTTACAATGGCTACAACTCCTAATAGCGTTACAAAAGCAGTTATTCCAATTCCCCACCCTTTTCCTTGATTCACGGAGGTCAGATTCGAAAGTAGCAGTAATTTCGAAATCCAGAACTGTGTCCATTATTATGCACTAAGGATACTGTTTCCGGCGGGGGTTGCTTGAACTCGAATAATGAGTTACATCCTATGGTTCGTTTAAAGGAATCATTTTTAATACCGAAAGCATCGCACCATTGACAAATTTCTACGAACAATCTACGAATAGCTTTCTGAAAAATTGCTGCATATATTTATTTATTGAGGAACGCGTCGTAATAAAAATTTCGCAAATTCTACGTAAATGTATCTTTGGTATTTTTACAGCGTTTAATGTTCATCGGTCCTGGTATTAATCCTTTTAGGCAATCAAAATATACGAATGAATTTCAAACTAGAAAAATTCAACTGCTTTACGATGACATAAGTCGGACAAAATTTGTTGAAAACTTTATTCAATTGTAAAGGACATTATTGAAATCGTGGTGGCGCATCCATGAATAAATTTCTTTACCCAATCACGTATTCGAATAAAAAAACGCGCAAAATCTAGATAAACTGAATCTTGTCATTTTGATTAGGCAACGCAGTTTGAAATTTGAAAAATATGATCGAGATAAGAGATAATGGAATCGCGAAAGCTTGGTCACATTTCACTTTGAATAAAATCACACAAAGAAAAACAATCACTTCACAAATAACAGACTATGCCAGTAAATAAACTGACACACATTTTTCAAATATATTTATCAAATCTGGTATGAAGAACAGAAATCTTAGGCAATTATTTCCTCCAGAACATACAACGATCATAAAGAAAACAAGGCATGGGCATTGAGGCTGCCACCACAGCTAAGTAAAGTATTTTAAATAATAAATAATCTATTTCAATTTGATAATTTGACTGCCACCCAAACAACCACAAAAATTGACTAAGAAAAGTAAATTTAAAAATTGAAATATGTGATACCGTTCATTTCTCTATCCACTTTATATTCTGTGTATATAATTATGAATATATTGACATAAAAAATAATTTTACGCGTATGGCTAACGCAACAGTCATACTATTACACAGAAGATAGGTACTTTAAACAGTATATATTTGGAGGACGTTGAAATTTATATGACACGTATTCGAAATATTTATTTAAACTATTTCTGTATTCCCGACTGATTTTAAATTTTAGTCAGCTCTGGTAAGGGGTTGATGGGAAAACTATGGTGAACCAATTGGAACGATGATGAAATTACTCGACAAAAGAGGAATGAAAAAGCTTTAGAAACGAGTAGGAAGAACTTACCGCGCGCACACGCGTGATGCTTCGACAGTGGACCGTGTCAGCCAATGATGCGATGATCTGAGGGCATAACTGTTGCTCTTCTGGGGGATGACGATCGCACGGGATGCGTCGCGACGCCGAGGGATGCCGCGTGCCGTGCAAGCGGGCAGACGGTGCGCGACTGTGCGCCAAGCACCCTCGCGATCTCCCTTTTATGGGCCTTCTCGCGGCGCGTCTGCCCGCTGCTTCTCTGCCCCCTTTTGTCCCCTTTAGCCCCCTTTCAACCCCCTTTTACCTCGCACCCCTCATCGAACCGCTTTCGCATTTTGCGAAAACGCGGCCAATCGTGGCCAGGTAAAGCTTCCATTCCACCAGGAACAATCCTGCACGCAATTGCCGAGCAGCTCCCCTTTTCATTAACGCGCCTCGTATGGTACCGCTCGCATAATCATAAGTGCCTTTCCAGAGAGAAACGATTCTTAATTGTTCGGGTAACACCCGGAGTTCCTCTGTATTTGCAACAGTAAAAGTTCCGTGAAAGCTACCTAATAACACAAGCGCAAAATGATCACTAGTCTGTCGACTTTCACGCATGATCACTTTCCCCAAAAGTTGCTTTACAAACATTAGAATAAGCATAACACTTTGTGTTACTACTGATCAGAATGAAATAAACGTACTTGCAATCTGTGTCAACATTAAGATCCACTAATGATTGCTCTTTGATTTTAATGATGCTAACTTCTGATTCAAGTCCATTGTATACTGAGAAATTCATCCTTTAAAAATTTCTTTGCAATTGCTTGTTGAAGCTAAGAAAATTGGTGGTTTCTGATTTGAAAGTTGTACAATACTTTCATGAAGTATGATTTTCTTAGTGTGATAGCAAATGATCCAGAAGAGTCATCAGCAAATAGGAATGATTTGCGAGACCCTTAATATTGTACAAGTGATTGATTCAGGGAATTGGTCAAGGATAGATATCATTTTAAGCAAATAAAGATTGTGCAAACTAAAAGAGGAATTAGAAGAGAATAATCTGAATCGCAGAAAGTTCACTCTTATCCTCAGTTCAAAGCGGGAAAGGTTTTATTGTAAACTCCTTGCTTTTATTGTAAACTCCGTTGTACATACAAACAACTATGTGTAACAAAAATGATGTTTAGACATTCGTTCACGGTAGCTTTCTTTTGGCTGGTTCTTCGTGTACTCTAACTTGGAGCGTGGAACGGGGTCCACACTTCCAAACGTTGCCATCCTTGTCAAGTATACTCGCGCTCGCTGTGACTTGATACTGCCCGCCCCCTGTGTTCGTGTTGCTATTTACACTGGAGCTGTTGCTTGCGCATGCTGTCGTTCCCGTTGCATTGCTTCCAAGAGAGAGTAAAAACTCGCAGGCGAAGAAGTCACGATGCGGAGTAACTGTTTGTTGCAGTTCATTCGCGTTGGAATCCTGAAGAACAAAAACATTTCTTGAGATGTCTTTTCACATACCAGCAATAGCCGAATTGTACTTGAAAAATTGCAGATTAAGAACTGAGAATTTCTCTAATATTTCATTGCAAGTTCCTGTTAGTAGATTTTCATTAACTAAAACGACAAAATCTCAGTGTTCGCAACATTTCTGAATCTTCGGTAAAGCCGACATCCTCACCTTTTGGTCCGAATTGATCTTAGACGGTGGAGTGGTGGAAATGGAAATGCAAACGGCAGCAACGGACCTGTAAAGGGAAGCGCGACGACCGTGTCGCAGAACTCCCTCAACTTTGAGTGCCAATTGACTACCCTGAGGCACGGACACAGGTTCACCAAGTACACGGGGTTGCGGTGAGACAGACAACTTCACAGTAGTTGACTGTAACGACTGGAAGTAGTAACGAGGTATCGGCAGCCTCATTTTCTTTCCAGCCAGTAGCATCACTTGCGAGATTAAACAGTTCACTCTGGAATGACTGATGGCCGCATTCTTTCCTTCGCTAATCCAGGGTGGTGCCAGACGCCTCAGTTCCGTACAACAACGAGCCAATTGACGCATCTCGACAGTGTCACCAAAATCAAAGTTTACGTCGCTCTGATGATATGTACAGATTCCTGAACCACCGCAGACCCGTTCGACGCTGTTCGCTAGCAAACGACACATTTCTTGTAATCTACGCATACTCAGTAAAGGAAAACTGTACTGAAACTTATGTGTAGAGATTGAGTCAATAGAGACTTTCACTTGTCCAACCAACTGATATCTTGAAAATTATACAACCTAAAAAAATCAAAGTGCATTCGGATGAAAGTTCTCATTCGTTCAACCTATACATTTTGATAAAGGATACGCTTTTATATTTGCCAATGAACCGGGATCAGCGTCAAAAGCCGATTGATATAGTTTCTGATAGTTGTCAGCACAATTTTTCAATTCTTGGGCCGATTTTCTCAACTAAAAAGCATTCAGTAATAACAATGATGACATAGTTTATGATAATTCTAAGAAAATAAGAACAGAAATACCTGATGCGTTACTCGACCATAGCGCTGAAGATCATCTTTCGTCGCGAGCACTATTGTAACTGCAATGGCTGGCGGTGGAGCTGTACAAAGTGATCTAAAATATGTTCGTTGATTTATTTATTTTATGTTTATTGTACATTATGTTTTACTGTACTTTCTTGTAAGTGAAATATATACATTACCTGCATGAATGTAACAGTTGAACAATAGCTTGTAGAAATTCACAACGAAGTTTCGAATACTCGCTAGCAAATTGCAAGCTTCGCAAAGGCGTACTAGCAGCTTTCAACGATGCACATGCGCTAGCATAACGCGCAATAGCTCCGTTCAATTTCTGTACGATGAAAACTTTTGCTTTGTTCTCCGTTTCCTCCGTCTTTTCCCTGTAAACGGTAACATTTAATACATAAAGATGCAATTGCAAATAGTTTCACAAACCTAGAACAGATTCTACGAACATAAGATGACTTTCGGCTTTTGTAACTAATTCTAGACCAGATAACCAGAAGTGCAGTTGTTCGGAAGCAACTGTTTCCTTCAAACTTTTAAATATTTGGGTTGCTATTGTATGATGACCGTATCTTGCAGCACTACGCGCAATTCTGTACTTGGCCCAACCATCCACATTTCTAATAACTTCCTCCACTGCTTCGGTGCATTCTGTATTCCATTCGTAACCTCCAGCCACCATTTGAAAAAGTAATGTGCACAACATGACCTTTGGAAGAAATTTATTCATGTCGATTAATCGTGCTCATTTATGTGTCAAATAATCTTGTGCTTTACCTTTGTATGTACATGTAAAGTTTGCTTAAGCTTTGTCAATATGTCCGGTAAAAGCGTAAGTAAAGTGTTTTCTCCTAAGCTTCCAATGGCACCTAAAGCTTCGCACAAAGCGACTGCTTGTTTCTCACTCTGACCACCTTCGCTATTTGTATTGAAAAGAGTACCACCGATAGCATCAACAAATACAGAGCAATGAGTAGATTGTGCCCAACATAGCTTTACTGTCGAGCGCAGACAAACTCTTAGTTGATGCAGGTATTTGTCATCCAGGGCTAGTAATACAATTAAAGATTCAAGACAAGATACAACATCTTGTATCCCATAGGCGGGTAAACTTTCTTCGTAACTGTAAATACGAATTTAATGCTGAAACTTCTAATAAATAATTAAATTTTTCCAATATGAGATCGGATACGTACCAGTAACATGCAACTCTGGATAAAATCGTAATTGCTTTTACTGCTACAAAAGGGTCAGGAGAGTAACAGGCACTTACACATAAAGATAACAAAGGATTTCCTTCTTCCCTATTTGCATCGCATGTAACTGCACTCTGACTAAGCACCTAGATAAAGTTAAAAAATTTATTGTTAATTTCTTAAATGTGTAAACAATCTTGACTTAATTTTATAAGTAATCAACAACCTCGATAACATCTAGTGTTCTAATAAGAAGATCTTTGTTTCCAGCACCATCTTGTAGAAGTGTTGTGGTACTTTCTAAAATATCAAGTTTATTAAATACTTTCCTTTGCAATACAAAATTGTATACATGTTACATTTACCTATTAAATTATTGAGTGCACCTTGTGGCCACAAATGTGCTCCTTTCCTTGCTAAACTATGCAGTAGATGTAAAGCATGACGCTTGATCGATAATCTTGGATCATCTTGTAGATATCGTAGCAGAAGTACAACTTGTTGTGGAATATCAATTAACGTAGCAGAAGCTAAAGTACTTAAGGCACTTAGTGTCACTCTAACAAATTCAACTGCTGGATAATTAGCAAGAAGCTCCATACACAATTTATTTACCTGTAATGAATGTAACATTTAAAGTCTTTTAAATATGTCTTCATTAAATTAACATACCATTGAAGCTGTATAACTATCGTGATGCATATATTGTAAAATAGGTATAAGCTGTAGTTTCATTGATGCTGGTGTTGCTTGACCTCTAATCATGTCAGATATTTTGCTACACATGGATACTGCAAACAGTTTTGATTGTGCAGCAAACATTTGTGCTGCATATATTGCTGCTTCAACTTCAACCGAATCATGAGAATCCAATGACCTCCTTATACTGTGATGAACCTTATAAATTTGATAATTTCTTATACTACACTTCATATAACTGAAATCAAATTTTAATTCATGAATTTATTTTTTACCTGTTGTCTTTCTGGAATAATTCCAGCTACGCTGCCTAGTGTCCTTAAAGTCAAAGCTCTAGCAACTGGATCATTAGAATGTATCACACTATAGATACGACGTACAAATTCATCAACATTAAGAATCTTGTCTAAATGCTTCTCACTTTGTTGGCATACTCTGAGCACCCATACACGTAAAAAATTGCTACCAGTACGAAAAACTTCAGCTAACTTTAATAGGGAAGAATTGATCAGTATAGGGAAAGGATATTTCTCAAATAATCGTGGAAAACGGACTATTGCCTCACATTGTTCTCCAATTTTTGAAGAACGTAAACCTAGAAAAATATATTTATTAGCCTTAAATACAACATGTAAGTATACGTTTAACAGACATTTTATTAATCTGGTTTACATACAAAATTGATGAAGTATAAACATTTAATAAATACTACGAAAATTATGATTTGAACTTAAGCTAAAAAACATAAACACACCTTTATCTAATTCTATGAGGGCTGTATTTGCATCTTGTTCCGGTTCACCAAGTCCCGTATCATTAAATGCATTCATTCGCATTCCAATCATTTTTATTAATGTACCGGGTACATTCAATTAAAACGTTATTAACTGTTCTTCATGACATGACCAGTATATAATTGGTTTTGCGATATTTACAACACTCCGCGTGTTATGAATGAACTATACTATCTACATATACAGACAGTCGTCTCCCAATTCAAGAACCATTTTATCCCCACCATACTACTGCGCATCCACCTTCGCGCAGTTGTTTTAGAAAGAGAACGGGAGATGATCAAGAGAGACGAAATGAACCCAGCGGCCTCTATGGTGAGTGTCCACACAGATGAGAACAGAGGCCGTCTCACTGTACTTTGATTATGGTCTCGCTCTTTTCGCGCATTCGTACGACTGGAGCTACATCTGATACACGCGGCGCGATATTCGACTTGTACTTTTCGCCTCGTAGAATTATCGACTACATTTACCAGCGAATTTGCGAACGATGCTCAATGCACATTAAGCCACGTTTCGAATGTATGTGTTGCTAGACAATATTTCGACAAGTTGAGCAGGGTAAAGCCCAGCTGACTATTACATTGCACTGAATGTTAGCGCGAGAAAATGAAAACATGTTGCAAGTGAATAGTGTAAACTTCATATCTGGTCAATGACCACTGACCACTGGTTAACTGACCAAATATTAAGGCGTTGCGTTACATATTAAGACGTTAGTAAGTAAGCGAAACTCGTTGTTGTAAGAAAAGGAGTCATAGCGAATTTTGGTTTCGTTCTGACTCCCTCTCGAGTCTCCAGTCACAGCAACCTCCACGTGGTGAAACACGAGCAATAATTTTCGATTTCCAATCAGTTGTAGATCGGAAGAAACTTCGATCGTTCTATAACTAATTCGGAATTGATAATTACATAGAGAATCCTATGAGGTAACAGATTTTATTATTTGAAGCTTCTTTAAAAATTGAATATCGCGCCGCGTGCCTCTGATGGCGCGCCAACCGAATGGATGCGCGCAAGTACGATAGAATGAAACGAGCTACATCGTTCGTCGGTGTGACTTGTTTCACATGTAGTTGTGCTGATTTCATACTCTCTTGCTCACTCGCTGTTTCCCCTCTTTTTCTTTAACTGTGAGGGTAGCACTGTCTCACCAGTAAACCGCCAACCCATCAGAGCAAAGACAATTTCTATATTAACCCTTGGTAACGGATCGAGCTGCGGCCTGGAGGTGTGCAGAAGTAGGACCCATTACTGTACATTGGTTGCGGTGTGACTCGTTTCGCATGGATTGTGCTGATGTCCCACTGTCTTGCTCACTTGCTATTTCCTCTCTTTGTCATTGACTATCAGGACAGCACTATTCAACTGTGAATCGTCAGCCAATCAGAGCACGGAAATTCGCTGCATTCTCTCAATTCAAGAGCTCCGTTGCCCCCCGGATATGGTTCTTGAATTGAGTAATTAATGTACATAATTTACATAATGTACATAATATGTTTATTAAAACAATGCAAACATAAAAGAAAAATTAAGCTTAGATAATTTATTTAAGAAATGACTTACTGTTCTAGGAAATAAATTGAATTTATAAGTTTCAATTAAAAATTCCTGCTTCTAATATTTTTAGCATAATATATATTTAATAACAATAGTTTACGAAAAATATGTCCGATAAAATCCCATAATTTCCTTCTTGAAAGTAATCGTATTGTTTATACATTTAATTTTATTTGATACGATTTATGTAATTCTTTTGCAGTTACGTTACAACCAACAAGTTTTCAATTTGACAAAGTTGAGAAACACTGATACATCGACGAATATCTCGTATGGATAGGAGTTCTGTCTGTGTTCACGTCAGTGCAGTTGACAATTAAACTTTGCCAAGTGAGGGCGTCCAATTTCTACGTTCTAGGAAAGCGAGGCGACATTTTTTACTGCTATTACGCTTAGAAAATATCTAACACGATAAGAACTTAATATTAAAAGGGATTTATAGTCAACCTGGAGAAGAATGGTGGACTACAGCAAGTGGAAAGATATTGAAGTAAGAACCTCCATTTTGGTCCAGTATCCTTATGGAATATTCTAGAGTGGTAGTAGAACTTCTAAAGATATAATTCATTTATTGTTTTAGGCGAACTCAATACAATCAATTAGAATGATATTAAATGTTTTTATTCTGATAAAATTGAATGGATTCATTCCTTTTTTATTTATTAGATAAAAAAATATTATGTTTACACAATTATTTCTTGTATATATTGAATTATTAAATTCATATAAATATCTGGTTTTTACTATGGATAAAAAATTTCTCAAATTACTTCTGTCTCAAATAAGTTAATGTCATTGAAATATTACTGTGTGTAAATCTATTTGTGTCTATCTATTTGCTTCATTATGTTAAAAGCATTTTTCTTTTGTAAAGTCATAAGTGATAAGTATATTGAAATTCCTTTCCATTAGATCTCTGATGATGAAGATGACACTCATCCAAACATTGACACCCCATCACTATTTAGATGGCGTCATCAAGCCAGAGTTGAAAGAATGGAAGAACGACAACGAGAACAGACAGAACTTGAAAAGAAGAAAACAGAGTATGTTTAATTTATTTATTTTTTATAAAGTACTCTTCTAAAGTATTCTATGTTGCTCTATAATAATTGTCATCTATTTCTAGAACACAAAAGCTATTAAAAGATACAAAAGAGCAGCTTTCAAAACTAGAAAGTGAAAAAAAGGATTTTGGTGATTTAGCATTTTCATTGAAAAAGGCTTTGCAAGATCTTGAAGAGGAAGAAAAAAAGATTAAAGACAAGGAAGAAGAAATAAAGAAAAAAGAGAAGCTAACACCATGGAATGTAGATACCATTGGTCAAGATGGTTTCTCCAAAACTGTGATTAATACAAATCCAGCTCGTAGAGATGATGATTCTGGCTTATCTGATGAAGAAAGAGAGAAGAAATTAAAACAATTTGTTAAAGAAAATGAAAAGAAATTGGAACATTTTGGTATGTTAAGCAAGTACAATGATAGTAAAACGTATTTGATGGAAAACCCATGCTTGGCGTGTGAAAATACTGCAAACTATTTAGTGATTTGGTGTATTAATTTGGAAATGGAAGGGGTAAGGACATATTCATTATTTGTGTTAAAACTCTGAATCACTATTCAAGCATGCTTATATTAACAAAAATGTCCTTTGTTATAGAAACATAACTTAATGGAACGAGTTGCTCATCAATGTATATGCATACAATATATTTTGGAATTAGCAAAGCAATTGGACGTTCCTCCGAGGGCATGTATAGGTTCTTTCTTCTCTCGTATTCAAATTGCCGAAATTGAATATAAAAGATCATTCGACAATGAACTTGAAGCATTCAAAGACAGAATACGTAAGAGAAGTGCCGAGAAAATAGCAGATGCTCTCAAAGAAGCTGAAGAAGACGAAAAGCAAGCACGTCTTGGTCCTGGTGGTCTTGATCCGATTGATGTATATGCAAGTCTTCCACAGGTAAAACTATATTGTATTAATATTAGGAAACAACACATTTGTCATGATGATACATCTTTTCAGAGTCTACAAAAGTGTTTTGAAACACGAAATATCGCTTTATTGCATGAAACATTAGCGACGATGCCTCAAGCAGAGGTATGCTACCACATGGAACGGTGTATTCGGAGTGGTCTTTGGGTACCTGATGCAAAAGTTGCAGAGAAACTAGAGAAAGATGGTATCATATCTTTAGATGATACGCAAGGTGATACAAAAGATGAGACGCAAATTGAAACGCAAGTTGAAACGCAAGTTGAAACGCAAGTTGAAACGCAAGTTGAAACGCAAGGTGAAACACAAGGAACAGCAGATCCTGAATAACGTGAATTTTTAAATTATATGTGTTGATATTCTTAACTCATTTATGCAAGTATCTTTTAGATTCATGAATATGTTAAAATAAAATATTGTCAGTGGACAATGAAATATGGAATTCTTTCCATCGTTGGCTTCTTCTTATCGTAAGAACTTTGTATTATCGTGTTACGTTTTGGATTACTTTAAGACTGAATTATCGCATAATTCCTACTTATAATAGGATGTGTGAATACAAAAAAGTCGTTGATCATACAGAATTATTATGTCGAAAAATGTGATATGTTTTATTCTAACTGTATTACGTTGATCATTTCACATTTTAGTCTAATATAACGTTTGCACATATTAGTATTGTATATACACCGTTAAACATAATAATTGCTTACCCCGTTTGTGTTTCCCGCAAGAAATAGCGAAGAACAGTATTCCCAGCAATGGTACGATATTATCAGTAAAGAATGGCAGTGCCAAGTACATAAAATGCTCTCTCAGTAACAAACGCATTTAGATTTTAATCTTTTACTGTAATTAAATGCCTACAACATTGGTAACGGGTAATAAAATAATTAATTTAAAAACGGTACCAAGTATTTCTATTATGAAAATTCAATCTTTTAATGAGTTTTTAAATCCAAGTAGGAATGCTATTCTTTGCAGCATTTCTCAATGCGTGGAAATGGGATGGACATCTACTTCGTTTACTGGTGTACATGACACGTAATGCAGGCAAAACACGTGAATGAGTATATAAATTTTCCCACGTATCCCTCAAGTGAACATTTAATCTCTTTTGGCGTTACTTTGTATGTATATTGAAAATTGTATAAAAATTAAAATTAATATAAATAAAGACAGTATATCCAATTTTTCTAAAGTTTCGACAACAATGTACGTTTTCTATAAATAGATAAGTACAATTTTTTATTTATTATTGTTTCAATAA
The DNA here is from genome assembly GCA_028455555.1 of Augochlorella aurata. Lineage (NCBI taxonomy): Eukaryota > Metazoa > Arthropoda > Insecta > Hymenoptera > Halictidae > Augochlorella > Augochlorella aurata. Next base: position 4,537,925 of record CM052164.1, on the reverse strand, counting down.
TATCATCTTAAATTGCGTTCTTAAAATTACTTTTTCCTTTGGAAAAAATTAATCTAAGCAAATTTGACAAAAGAAATACATGCTTTAAGTTTACTTTAATATAAAATAATTAAATTGTTATCCATATATAAAATATCATTCTAAATTGTTACAGTAACTAATTTTGATTCGTTTTACCCGCTGTATATCGAACGAGACATCGAAATACGATATTGCGAGATATCGATTTTTCACAGGAAGTTGTAAATAATCGTATCTCGAACCAACGACCCTTTCTTCCTTTTCCGGTACGACGTGCCACGGGCGTTTGGGTAATATTTTTCGTCTTTCATTCTCGTCATAATACGTTAGTTTCATCGCCTGCGAATACACAAGCTGGCTTTCATTGGACAGGGTAAAGCTATTTACTTTATTAAAGAACATTTTTTTTCGTATTCGATACATTCTTTACTAGAATTATTCGATTCGATTGATTTTACCTGCAATCTGTACTCAATCTGATGGAAAACATCAGCTTTGAGACATTTACATCGCTTCATAAAAATGCTTTTATACTCTGCATGCTGACATCATTAATGTTTATACACTCACCAACCACACACATTTATCGTCTGCTTCAAACAAATTAAACAATTAAATAATTCTAAGCAAGATTAAATCTCTGAGCTCCAAAATATTACGCATTTACGGTTTCTACGAGCGACTTAACAGATTGAATTGCAAAGTACTTCACCGTTTATAATCGAACGTTACGATTCATGAGATTACGAATGAAGAGAACGGTATTGATTAATTGCGATTCGGATGAATCGACGCGTATTTCAATCAGTACAATGAAAAAATGTTAATATTGAAAAACGCAAGTCGTTAAGCATGGTTATATGATCTGCTCGATCATCGTAATTGCGCATATACAGAACAATCGAAAAACCGTCGCCAGGCATTCTGGGTAAAATATCCATGAGTAATCAAAATGGCTGTCTTACAACGATTTCCGTTCTGCGTCTATGTTTGAATGTAATTCGTGAAACGGTAATTTTTTAAATGTATTGTCCACGGGATCGTCAGCAATAATTACGTAGAGTCTAGTGAAACGTGAATTTTCTCATATTTTATATAAACATGTGACGTAAAATACATTTTTATTTAATTTAAAAGACGTTCGTAATAAAGAGGGTTTGGGTGGTAGATGGGGGGAGGGGAAGTACGTGCCTGCGCGCGCGCGTTGCATCATGGGACGACAGTCGAGAGGACGGTCGGGGAGGGCGAAAGAACGAGTCGAGTTCACAAAATGGCGGCCGAGCTCAGGCCCGTGACCATATAGTACGTGAAAATTCGATAATTTTGCACGATGTCGCGACTCTATACATCAACGGTCGTTTAACATTGCGAATACGTGTATACGCGGTAGTTTAACTGTTAAATTAACGTGATTTTGTGCGTTGTGCGTGTAATATCGAGATATCGGTGCGACGCGCAGACGGGACGATGCAGGTGAGTGGTCGGGTTCGAAAATTGTTTAATTCTTGGCATTCCTCGGGATATTTTACCAACAATTGTTTGTTTTTATTGTAAACGCGAACATAATTGGTACTTTTCATGAACAATTTGCGCGATATTGCCACGGTGTTGTTTGGACTAGGGAAAAATCACATTGTCACATGCGTTTCAGTGTAGTATGATCAGGAAAATACCTGTAAAAATGTAAAAAATCATAGTAATTTGTTTAAAATGATTTCTGCGTGTAGGGCGGGGCCCTATGGACCTTATGAGCTCAGGGACTTACCTCTGCTAAATCACAATTTTTCATAACATTACATAGTTCCCAGTCTCTTAATAACCTATATGTTTGTTTACATTCGTTCAATCTGACATTTATCACAGAAAATATCATTGTTCCACCCTAATTTTCGTTAAAAATGATTCCTCGTATTCTCCTTCATCTTAGGCTCATGGTTAATAAAAAATTTGAAATGGACCCATTTTTGCAAATTAAGCTTAAAGATTATGATGCACATTCTCTCCACTATGGTCAAGATTGTGTAGCAGAATCTACTTTGAAAGTTAGAGAGAATTAAATGTTCTTCAGTTGGAAATTATTAGACATATTCAAACATTTTTCTTCTAAAAGAATCCACAGATTTCTCTAATATTTGAACATTTTTTCTCTTGTGGACGAGGCTTGATTCTTTATTTTTCCTCTGCAGAATTCAGGAAACTTGGATTTCCATCATTGGTGCATCATGCAGTCATTTATGTGTTTGTGATTAACAGAAAGATGAGATATTTATGTTCTTCATTTTATTTTTCAACAAAATCTATTAATGATGGTTACAAAATAAAAACAGAAAATGATTTGTATCAATCAACAGAAACATTTTCAATACAGATACTGTTGCAGCATTTGTTTAGACAATAAAATAATGTGGAACATTCTTTGATGTTTCTCTTAGAAATATCTTTAGAAGTTACATAATCTTCAATCTCTTGTAACGTATGCTGTATTTTTATCACTCTCTGATGGTAACAAAAGTATATGAAAGTAAATAGTGATAATTCAGAAATGCTAAACAGTAAATTTTATGCATTCATTAATACGTATCTAAAAGTTATTGTACCGACAATACATATAAAATTTCAATATTTCAAATAATAATACATAATTGATATATTCTTTGACTTCTGCTGTCTATTAAATTATAAAAACATTACCATAAACATATTGTGTAGGGAAATAATCGTCCTTACAGCTGAAAGAAGTTATTTATTATTCATTGATATGAATATCATTAATGATGTATATAACGTAGATTCTTAACAATGAAAGATAATTATGCCATAAGTACGTTCCTTCTGCACGGAAACTGTGTGCATCTGTACTTAAAGTAGTCAAAATGTTTGAGAAGTTTTGGATACATAAAAGTCTTCTGTTATAGGAAGCATGTGTAACATTATTTTTGCAAAGGTGCATTTAACATGTGTTATATATCTCATGTTTCTAAATAGTATTATGCTTCACAAAACAGAATCATGTTGTACTTTGTGCAACATAAAGCGTAGTCTTGGTCATTCTTCAAAATCTATTAATAACGGGTGATTTACATTTGAGTATACACAAGGTATCATTTTGATATCGTACATATATTTCCATAGTGTTCAGTATAAAATTGTGTGTGAGATTTTAACACGAACCAATGTTTGGTAGTTATTACATTAATGTAATGTAAGTTCAGCCAAGTGTTTTTTAAAATGTACTTGCTGAATTGTTCAATAAAGTTATAAATTATTTAAACGTTGAATTATACTTTTCTTTTAAGATACCCACCATACCTTTTATTAGTTATTTATAGGAAGTGTTTTTATCTGCCTTAGACCAATCAATCATAAGAACTTCTGCAGAATTTCTAATATCTCGTAGTACTAGGTAAACGTAGCAAGCACGTTGAAAGTTCTGGTAACAATGAAACAATAATTTCAAAGTTTATTCAATGGTATACATATTCTTACATTATTCATAATTATTCTTGTATTTGATTATTGCTACCAATGACATTAAAATATAGTGTACATACAACTGTCTAACAGAATTTCAAACTTCCATTAAGATGAATCATATGGGCTACATTGAACAGCTTGGAAATTAAGTGTTTCAGGATTACAAAATGGTGGACAAGAATCATAAAATGGTGGAAAGATTCTTGTATTGGTAGATGGCACTACTACTTCATACATAAGCTATTCTTTAAAAATTAAGAGCATACTTGTAAGTTGTGTATAATGCTTACAGCGTAAAAGAAATCTAGTAGATGTCTCTTATTCTGAATGGTACACTTAATAATTAAATGTAACATGGTCCCAATTATATTGGATGATATAAATAATGAGACTATACAAGTCTGTATACAAGTATTTGTATACAGACTTTATTAAAAAAGATATTCCAAACAACACTGTGGTATACCTATTTCTGAAAATTATACAATGTTAGTTTGGTCTGATTGATTTACAGAAAACATTAGAATCTGAATCTGGTAAGGAATCTGGATCTGATTCTGAAAATGAGAGCAAGAGCGATAGCTCTTCCTCTGGAAGCAATACAGGATCTGGTTCGGGATCAGAGAGGTGGGTATTGAATCTATCTTAGTGTACCCCTTTCACTTCAGAAAGTCTGATACATGCAAAAGTTTATAAGCATACATAATTATACAGTATATTTTCATTTAACTTTGTTATAATATGAAAGCATAATTGCATTCTTTCAACTTTTCGTGCTTGTATATTTCTTTTTATTTGTTTATAGGCCATTATGTAATTTCTACTGATGTAGCAGTGCTAAAATAGCAAGCTATATTCAATCATTAATCATAACATATGTACCATTTTTAGATATAATGTATTCGGCTTTCTGATACATAAGGGCTTTTCTTTTTAAAGATTGGTATCACTTCACTTTGTGTATTGCTATAGCTTTATATAGCATTAACATGGCTTTGACAATCATGCTAATTTAATGTTTCCCTCAAAATTTTTGTAAGCATAATCTTCAGATTTCTGTTATTCATGCAATAGTACTTGTTTCCTTGTATTCTAAAATGATTTAAGCACTAGGTAAGCTAGTTTTCTGCTTCTACTCATTTTTCTGGTAAACAGATTTGTGTCAATAAATGATAAATAGTGTATGTCTCCTTAGGTCATACAAAAACACAATACAGTCTTATTCTCACATACCACTTGGAAAGTATTTTTCACAGAAGAAGCATAGCAAGTATTTTAAGAGAGCATATTATGTAATATGTAAATGTATTTTACTATTCATTATGCCAACAAATGTAGATAGAATGAAACTATCAATATTTTAGATAATAATCTGTCATTTTTAATAAATTCTTAAAGTAAAACAAACCAGAATAAAGACTTTATGAGTATCCAAGTAACTTTAAATTTGTGATAATTAATTTCTGATTTGTCATTAGTCATATGCTTAAAAAGAATCTTTGATAGTTATTATTGTATTGTTACTCAAAATGATTTGAAAATCTACTTTACACTGTATTAAGAAGATTAGTGAAGTAAATCATTACCTGGCTGCTAATGCAGTGACTCTAGCTCCTCGAGTGGTTCCGGGTCTGGATCAGGTTCTGATTCTGAGAAATCAGAGAAGTCGGATGCACCTGCACAAAGTGATAGCTTCCAGAGCAAAAGTTCAAATCACAGCACAGAAACAAAAGTTAGGCTTAAAAATGAGTCTAGTCGTGAGTGGGATGAGAATCCTGATATATATGGCATCAGGAGATCTGGGCGTTCTAGAAAAGAGCCTGAAAGGCTGGCAACACAACGTGAAAGCGATAGTGATAGTCGCAAGAAATTTAAGAAAAAAAGGTAAGTAACTATCAGAAACTCAATCAAATAATTATAAAGTTATCAATTCCATAATTATGTGAACCATTTCTGTAGATTGAATAGATACATTATAAAAACAGACATTGAGTCTTTGAATCACTTCTTTGTCTCTATAATAATAATCGTCCAATAAGTATCAATTACATTAAGGAATATTGGGACCATTAGTAGGTTTAAATTATATATGCTTAAAGACAGATTTATTTTCTACATTCATAATTCTCCAAAATATCAAAAATCATAATGGAGACATTTTTTATCAATTGTAGTTTTCTTAGGTAACAGAAAAAGTAACTTCTCTGTATATTCATTATCAATGCTCAATTTCTGCATTTTAGATTATACATGATTAATAACATATTTTTGGTAGGTTTGTATTGTATTACTTCAGTAGCTATAATAATTTTTCCATGCTTCTATGTTTTTGTTTGTGTGTTGGTGTGCGTGGGTGTATATAAAGCACTTTATGTTGAATATGATACGTATTAATGTGCTTTCATATCTCATTTTAGTTTAGTTATAGTATGAACTATTTCAACCTTTTATTTTATATTTTAGTGGCTTCAAATTTGAAAAGCTTTGATCAACATCAACTAGTAATTTTGTTGCTACTATACTTAATCAATTAATGTTTTAAACATGTTTCACCTAAGTATTTATTACATACTCTGACCTGTATTGTCAATCATATTAGGAAATATATTTATCAAATTAAGTTCAAGAAAAAGCATGCTGAATATGTAATTGTACAATAGAATACATTCTTTTTAGTTTCCGTAGAAATTAATAAGGAATAATAATTCTTATTTAGAACAAGAAAACTGTATTTCTTGTTTTTTTTTTAAATTTTTGTAATTTATTTCTGTGATTTTTCTTACGAATTACTAATATTTTGCAAAAGAGTTCCTTTTTTGTTATGTTTGTGACATATTTTATAGTAATTTAATTTGTACTTGGAATGGATTAAAGAAGAAAAATTTTGTTTGTATTCTATATACATATTGTTCCAAATGAAACTAATTCAGTTACCCTCAATTTTGAAAAATTTTTCGTCATTCTTTTTACAGTTCTCACAATTCGTGGAACTCAGAAACTTCAGATTCTGAATCTGATGATATTGAAAGTAGGAGACCACCACCTAGTAAGTCGTTGAATAGACGAGCAGCTCAAAAGGCAAAAGAAAAAGCCAGAGCACGGAAGAAAAGAATTTCAGAATCATCTGAAAATTCTTCCTTTGACAGTGATGATAATAGAAGGTATTTAAATCTAGATTTATACCTTTATTAACTACTCGTTAAAAAATTATAAAATATGAATTATTATGATTCAGACAAGTTACAAGAAGGACTGGTACTGCAGTTAGTTATAAAGAGGAAAGTGAAGAGAGAACTGACAGTGAAGACTTGGTGGAAGTTGAGGAAGGCAGTACTGCAACTGCAGAGCCTGACAATGCAGAAACAATTGAACGAATTTTGGGGCAAAGGCTTGGTAAAAAAGGAGGTTGGTTTTTCAAAAAACTGTATAGATGCAATTTGAAGATATATTTTTCTCTATCGTTTGTATCGTATCTGTATTCAGTTACTGGGAATGTTACTACAATATACGCCATTGAAGAGAATGGAGATCCCAATCCGGAAGATTTATCGAATGAAGAAACGGAAATGCAGTATTTGATCAAATGGAAGGGTTGGTCTCATATACATAACACGTGGGAATCGGAAGAATCGTTAAAAGCACAAAAAGTGAAGGGACTAAAAAAACTAGATAATTTTATTAAGCGAGAACGGGAAATCAAAAATTGGAGGGATTGTGCTGGACCCGAAGATATAGATTATTTTGAGTGTCAAATGGAATTGCAGCTGGACCTCTTAAAAAGTTACAATAATGTTGAAAGGATTATTGCTGAATATAACAAGCCAGATTCAGAACACCCGGATTATTACTGTAAATGGGAGAGTTTGCCATATGCAGAGGCGACATGGGAGGATGGAGCACTGATTGTCAAGAAGTGGCCGGAAAATATTAAAGAATTTCGTGATAGAGAAGAGTCGAAGAGAACACCTAGTAAACATTGTAAAGTTTTAAAATCAAGACCCAAATTCCATCAACTGAAAGGACAACCAGAATATATGGGTAAAGGACGAGAATTAATACTTAGAGATTATCAAATGGACGGACTGAATTGGATGATCCATTCTTGGTGTAAAGAAAATAGGTATACTGTTAATCTTAAATCTCAGTTGAAATTTGAATATCTAGTGTGTTATAAATTCAAATAAATTTTGTTTTCTACAGCGTTATTTTAGCAGATGAAATGGGTCTTGGTAAAACTATCCAAACGATATGCTTCCTTTATTACTTATTTCATACACAACAACTTCATGGGCCATTTTTGTTAGTAGTTCCTCTTTCTACAATGACTTCCTGGCAAAGAGAAATGTCACAATGGGCACCAGATATGAACTTCGTCACGTATTTGGGTGATGTTACTTCCCGTAATGTTGTAAGTATTAGTTTTCATTAACTTCCATCTTTCATCGAAAAAATTTTATGAATTTTACATGAATAATTGCAGATTAGAGAATACGAGTGGTGTTATAGTTCAAAGAGATTAAAATTCAATGCCATACTTACCACGTACGAAATAGTACTTAAGGACAAAGCATTTTTGGGTGCCTTAAATTGGGCCGTGCTGTTAGTGGACGAGGCACATCGATTAAAAAATGACGATTCCCTTTTGTACAAAGCACTTGCCGAATTTCACACGAATCATCGGCTTTTAATTACTGGTACTCCATTGCAAAACAGCTTAAAAGAATTATGGGCTTTGCTACACTTCATAATGCCTACTAAGTTAGTTAATTTTTACAGAAATAATAGCACAAATGTATTAGACAATCTTCATGGACCAATCCTTCTTTGTAGGTTTAATAATTGGGAAGAGTTTGAGAAAGAACATGACAACGCTGCTCAAAAAGGATACTCCAAGCTACACAAACAATTGGAGCCATTTATTCTACGACGTGTCAAAAAAGATGTGGAAAAATCGTTACCTGCTAAAGTCGAGCAAATCTTGCGCGTGGAAATGACGTCTTTACAAAAACAGTACTACAAATGGATATTGACAAAAAATTATAATGCTTTGCGCAAAGGTGTTAAAGGTTCTACTATGACGTTCTTGAATATCGTTATAGAGTTAAAGAAGTGTTGTAATCATGCGTTCCTTACAAAACCAACTGAAAATGAAAAAAGGGACAGCAACGAGGATTATCTGCAACAGATAATTCGCGGTTCCGGAAAATTAGTTCTTCTCGATAAGTTGTTAGTTCGATTGCGAGAGACGGGCCATAGAGTATTGATATTCAGTCAAATGGTTCGGATGTTAGATATTCTTGGCGAGTATTTGCAAAAGAGGCATTTTCCATTCCAAAGATTAGACGGAAGTATAAAAGGGGAATTGCGAAAACAAGCGTTAGATCATTTTAATGCGGAAGGATCGCAAGATTTTTGTTTTTTATTGTCAACTAGAGCTGGTGGTCTAGGTATCAATTTGGCTACCGCTGATACTGTTATCATATTTGATTCTGATTGGAATCCGCAGAACGATTTGCAAGCTCAGGCTAGAGCACATCGTATTGGTCAAAAGAATCAGGTATTTAAATATAATATCCCGGTTACTTGCTGGATGTATTTGATCTACAGTATTACTAAATTGTTACAAAATCCTGTAGGTAAATATTTATCGATTAGTAACAAAAAATTCGGTAGAAGAAGAAATAGTAGAGAGGGCGAAGCAAAAGATGGTCCTTGATCACCTTGTGATACAAAGAATGGACACGACTGGTCGTACAGTATTAGATAAAAAGAATGCAGGGACCAATAATAATCCATTTAATAAAGAAGATTTAAATGCAATTTTGAAATTCGGCGCGGAAGATTTATTCAAAGACGAAGAAGACGGGGACGAGGAGCCAACAGTAATATTTTTGAATAATTTGAATAATTATAAATGCAATTAATACGAGGATGTGAAAAAAAATCAATTTTCTATTTTTACGTAATTAGTGTGATATAGACGAAATCTTAAGAAGAGCAGAAACCAGAGACGAAGGACCGTCAACAGTAGGAGATGAATTGTTGTCTGCGTTTAAAGTAGCTAGTTTCGCTGCATTTGAAGAAGAGTCTGAACCTGTTAGTCAACCTAATGATAATGACGATGAAAGTAAAGATTGGGTAAGGCTCATTTACATTTTTCCGTTAACCACATTATGATACGTTTTGATAGAGAAAATGATTATGTATTGATTGGTTTTCTTCAGGCGGAAATTATTCCAGAAAATTTCAGAAAAAAAGTTGAAGAAGAAGAAAAATCCAAGGAAATGGAGGATCTATATTTACCACCAAGAAGTCGAAAGACTTTGCAGCAAATTAATCAAAGCGAGGGTATGTTTTGTATGCATCAGTTTTTATTGGAATATAATTAACATGCTGTTCACTATTTAGGAAGGGGTAGAAAACGAAAGAAGGCTGATGACAGTGAAGATGGTGAAGATTCCGGAAGTGAAGCCGAAGGTAGTGACGATGAACGTCCTAAGAAAAGAGGTAGACCAAGGGTTACACCTCGAGAAAATATAAAAAGCTTTACTGATGCAGAAGTATGTACATTTCTGACCTCATTGTAATTTCTCGTTTATGTACAATAGGACAATGATAATTACTTTATTGTTTAGATACGAAGATTTGTGAAAAGCTATAAGAAATTCCCTGCACCATTGAAACGTCTAGATGACATCGCTGCAGACGCAGAATTACAAGAGAAGCCAATGTCGGAATTACGTTTCTTAGGAGACCAATTGAGAAGCAGATGCGACGCTTGTATAACTGAATTTGAAAGCACTGCCAAAGAAAACAAAGGGGAGGAAGAGGGTAAAGGACCTGGTCGCAAGAGAGGTCGAGGTCCTACGTTCAAAATTGGCGGAGTTATGGTTAATGCGAAGTCTTTCTCGGCTGCAGTAAAGGAACTTGAACCTTTGGAGCAAGCTTTGCCATCAGATTCAGAGCAACGGTCTAATTGGCATATAGACACTAAGTAAGTTTATTTAAATTTTCTTTTTCACTGCATAAATACGGTTTGTGAAAAACGCTTTTATAATTGCAGATTTAAACCTGCAAACTTTGATTCGGAATGGAGTTCCGAAGATGATTCTAGACTCCTGAGAGGAATCTATCAACACGGTATGGGTTCGTGGGAAGCAATAAAAATGGATAGTAGTTTAAAACTTGGTGATAAAATTCTTCCAAACAGCAAGCTGCACTTGAAAAAAATTAATGCGCGAGCTGAATACCTTTTAAAAGTACTCAAGAAACAAATTGATACCAAACTAGGAGTGGTAAGGAGAAATCTTGTCTTTCTAATGATTTGCATAGAATTCCTTTATACCTTTTTATTATCTTAATAGGATTACATCCTTATACCACAATTAGAATACCAATACAAGGTAAATACCCAACCCACAATTTTCCTTTTTCCTATTTCATATACTTTCCATACTAATTCATTCAACATAAATTAATATAAATTTTAATTATCTTTATTCGATATACATATATATTTTGAAAATCATTTTAGACCAAAACTAGAAAGCCAAGGAAGCCAAAGGAAGTGAAATCTGCAATTACGAAGGAAATTGTAGAGGAGAATGATAGTTCAGGTGACGAAAGTAATAAGGCGAAGTCGAAAATAGAGAAGGTACATTGAATACTTATTTGCCAGTTATATTATTCATGAACAGTAGTTGAAATTTTTAATATTTGTGCAACTTTAAGCCACCTGTAAAGAAGGAAGAAGAAGTTGTTGTCAAAAAGGAAGCTAAAGAAGAAATTGAAGATGTACCGGAAGAGAAGAAGAAGGATAAGAAAACTAAAAAGGAGAAGAAAGAGAATAAAAAGACTAAAAAAACCAAACAAGCTGCCGGGCCAATGCATTTTACCGCTAACAATGAACCGAGAGCTCTCGATGTTCTCGGGGACCTAGATCCGTCTATATTTAATGAGGTTATTATTAATGTTATTATGAGATGTCCTCTATAGATTAATTATAAACCATAATTGTAAACGTTTTGCTTATCTTTTATGCAGTGTAAAGAAAAGATGAGGCCCGTTAAGAAAGCTCTGAAAGCTCTAGACAAGCCTGATCAGTCGTTAAGTGAAGCAGAACAGGTCGCCCATACAAGGCAATGTCTTGTACAAATTGGAAATCAAATTAACACTTGTCTAGAAGAATATAGAGACCCAGAACAAATCAAAGAGTGGCGGAGCAATTTATGGTACTTTGTGTCGAAGTTCACAGAGTTTGATGCGAAAAAACTTTATAAGTTATACAAACACGCAACAAAGAAGGGTGGCGATAGTAATACGAGTGCCACATCTAGCCCAGAAAAGAAGGAAGAACCTGCTAACGCTAAGGTACCATGAGTCAATCTATTCGTTTTTCATTAAATTAATATTACTGAAGAAACGATTATAAAAACCTATTTTTTTCAGAAGCATGTCGATAAAGCGTACGATAAACATATCGACAAGCAACAAGTAGACGTTAACAAAGAAAGTAGGTTACAAAAGCGTAGGGTCGAAGATGTGGAGGAAACTTCTAATAGTAGCACGCCAAGTAAGAAACACTTCTCAGCGATATCTGCTGTAAGCAATATCAGCAATACATCTACGGTTACTATTGGTGCTATTACTATCACTCCTATTACATCGACTTCAAATTCTACGTCAAGTACCACTAACAGTACGGACACACCGAGACATAAAGAAAAAGAGTCGAAACACAACAAAGATGTTAAAAGAGACAGGGACCGCGACAGAGACAGAGACCGAGCGCACAGCGACAGAAGTATGGACAGAATGAGCGGTGGAAAAGATGAGAGGATCAGGAGAGACAGTGGTGGTTACAGCATTAGTGGCCATTACAGTGGTAGCAGAGAAGACGACCATTGGCTGTCACGTGATGGAAGAGATATGAGGGATGGAAGGTATATACGTAAAATATTAGGTGAAATAAAAAGTTCTGAGCGATTTTTCGCTTTATTTCGACGATGAAATTAACATAGTTAAGATTATTTGATTTAGATCAAATATGCGCCGTTTTGTTCGACAACTTTTGTCCATTTTGAAGGCAATTTCATAATTCCGCGGTTGAAGAAGCCCTCGTCCCTATTGGTAAAAAACTTGACCAGCTCATTTTCACAAGCCTCTCTTGAGGCCAGTTTTGTACCATCAAGAAAATTTTGCAAAAACTTGAAAAGGTGATAATCGCTTGGTGCCAGGTCTGGACTATACGGCGGATGCGATAGAACCTCCCAGCCAAGCTCTCAGAGCTTCTGACGCGTCGTTAAAGATGTGTGCGGCCTGGCGTTGTCTTGATGGAACACAACACCCTTCCTATTGGCCAATTCTGGCCGCTTCTGGTGGATCGCCTGCTTCAGTCTGGTCAGTTGTTGACAATATAGGTCCGAATTGAGTGTTTGCCCCGATGGGAGCAGCCCATAGTGGATGATTTCCTTCCAATCCCACCAAACACAATAAAACCTTCTTGGCCGTTAATACAGGTTTTGCGATCGTTTCGGCCGGCCCACCTCGATTGGACCACGATCTTTTTCGGCTGTTGTTCTCGTATGTGACCCATTTTTCATCGCCAGTCACCATCCGCTTCAAAAATGGGTCGATTTCGTTACGTTTCAACAAAGAATCGCAGGCATCAATTCGGTCCAAAAGGTTCTTTTGCGTCAATTCATGTGGCACCCATACGTCGAGCTTCTTCTTGAGACCAGCCTTATGCAAATGGTTCCAAACGGTTTTCTGGCTAATCTTCAGTTCCTGGGCAATGGAATAAGTGCTCACATGCCGGTCCGACTCGGCGATTTCCACGATTTTATCCACATTTTCGACGATTGGCCTACCAGAGCGTGCCTCATTTTCGACATCCATATTACCAGAACGGAATCGTTGGAACCTTCGCTTTGCTGTTGCATTCGATACTGTATTGGGTCCATAAACAGCGTAAACTTTTTTTGCCGCCTGCTCCGTCTTTTCACCTTGTCGTAGTGGTACTGAAGAATGTATCGAATTTTCTCTTTTTTTATCTCCATTTTCGAACGCTGTAACATACAACTGGCTTGACTGAACACAAAACTGACAAAGAACCTTTTTGATGCTTAATATCACCTTGAAATCGCCGTATACTATGACTCGATGCGATGTGTACATCATGAGATATGGCTCACTAAAGACATCTAACGAAAAACGCTCAGAACTTTTTACTTAACCTAATATCAAGCCAAGTATTATTCGATAATACTTCATTGTCTCGCAGTTGAATTATAATTGTCTATTCCCCTGTAGATTTGGAGATCACAAGCGCGATCGTTTTGAGTCTTACAGCCGAATGTCTAGCGGATACCACCGTGATAGAGACAGGGATCGTGATCGAAACATGCACATGTCTGATAAAAGAAGGTAATTTGAATAGGAGATTTTCTCAAGAGATCTTTTAAAGAGATCTCAATTTCATGAGATTGGTGTTCAGTGATTATTACAGATATCCGTCGGGACCGCCAAGCTATGGATATGGTCCAGGAGGGTATGGCGGTGGAGGCGGTGGTGGTTACCCTCCATCGGATATTCCTCCAAGTCATTTTCGAGGGCGGGCATATCCAGGGGATGGTTATCCCAACGACTGGCGACCAAACAAGGATTACAGACGAGACTATGATAGAAGACCTCCTCCACCAAACGCCAACTCCTAGTGTTCCTTCCTTGTCACCGTACTCGAATGCGTTGTCGAACGGTTATGATCATCGATGGAGCCTTGTGTTGTTCTACCTGACTGAGCACTGTACATTATTGCTCGCTTAAATGTGGCTATATGCTAAATTCTTTCACACAGTTTTATTCTGTGATTTAGTACCACTCGTGACTTGTACCTATGTATAAAAAGTCTTATTCCAAAATGCTTACTTAAACTATGCAAAGGAAAGAGAAAGAGAGAGTATCTTGAAAGATTAGGAATCTACCATGAGTCCTTTTCAGATTTTTTGAAGGAGAGATTGTGCAAGATATGGGTAAGATAAGATAACGCCAGCAGCTATGCCGGTACATATATTCTTACTGTACAATTAATACTTCTTTTTTTATATATATCTTGCAAAACACAGTGATAACGAGTCCTTAAGTTTGTATTCGCTAACATTTTTGTCACATGTGCGAGGAATTTACTTTTATGTACTCGGAGACCTTTTATTACAGTGCAATTATAGCAAGATTAGTTCGATAACGAACGAAAAATCAAATTTGTGTTTCTTTTTTTTTTAATGTATATTGTTTCGTACATATATTTGGAATTTATTGATTTTTGAAACTCTACGCCTTCCTAAATCTCGTGTAACATATTTTGCATTTTTGCAATAGTAATCATGTATGTTCGACAGATGTTTAGCCCGTATACTCATTAATTCAGACTACATACTATATGTTTCTCAGCATGCGTCTTCTGACTTTTACAAATGATTTTGTAGTTTGATGATTTATCTAGTATTGATCGATATCTTGTTGCACTGCAATAAGTATTAAGCCGTCAGCGTTTTACTTAATACAATAATGTCTGTAAATTGTACAAATTAGTCGACATTATATAAATTTTCTATCAGCTGAAAAACTCCACTGATACCTTGCAACAAAAAAGGAAAGAAAAAATACCACAGCTATGTAGTATAAAGTTGGCGTCTTTCCGTGACAGTATTTACGGTCTACACGATCCTGTATTGTCTCGATAAACGCATGTATTTATTGTAAAATTAGGGAAGAAACGATAAAATATGATACTTGACGAACAGATATAATTAAATAATGTCGAAAGGAGAGAAAACACACAAAAGAAATATACTAACTTACTTCTCTTTTATAGAATTTATACTTTCGCGATTGAAAAGTAGATAAGAATTCTATTTTTGCGTTCATTCTTTTAAAGTACCATAGTTTTGTATCCTATTCTGAAACGATGTGAGATATTGTAAATATTAGTATAAGGCGATAGTTATATTCGATGTATATTTAACTATGGAGTTACTGAGATACTATTCTGCTTTCTTGTAGAAAGAATAAATGAAAATGGCTAACTCTCCCTCAGTTTCTGCTTCGGTTAAGAATGGTTGAATATAACTATGATAACATGATTAGAGAACGGGGAAATGAGTTTTTAATAATTCAACGATCAATATCTCTGAAAGAGTATTAAAAAAATATTTCTCACTTAAGTCTAAAATTATGGTAAGGCTTTGTAAAGTGCATAAATTTTTTGCGAGAACATTTGTATTTTGCCGTTTATCAATTAGAATGCTACAAGATGATAATCAATTGCGCTATATTTCCGTAAAGAACAAAAATACACTTGCGAATTTTATATCCGTGAAGAAGAAAAAAATGAAAGTGATAAGCTTTTGTGTATGTATGTACGCATTAATTTCTTTCAACCTAAAATCACGTGACTATTAACAACAGGTAGCATCATTCATTTTTTATTGCCTAAATTTTTTATTTCATCGATGCCTTGCCTAGGTTGAAAAACAAACAAAAAGAAATTATTTTCTAGATTATTGTGTTCTAGATTATAAAATTTTACGATTTTAGCGTGCATTTCTGTAAATAGCAGCGCATGTACATGTGATGGTGTTTGGCCAGAATTAAGTGAAAAATTGTATGGATTACGTTAAAAGATATTTTATGTCTCTCGTACATACATGAAAAGAAAAAAAGCATTGATTCATTGAAAATCACATCACCATAGAAATCTGCTAGCTTAGGTTTTTAATTGCAAAGTGATATTCTAAACAGTGAGCTATTTATAATTTATTACTAGCCGAATACAAACCGTGAATAATGAGGCAAAGTATGTTGTAAATATAATATAAGAGAATGAAATAAATGATGTAGTAAAATAATTTAATACCGCATAATTAAAATGGATCATATTTTATTACTTACGAAGGTACATTCAATTAATCGCTTGCCAAGAAGTTAAGGAAACATAATAAACGTTGTTCATTGTCTACCAAATCATTCATTACATTTGCTATTTACAGTAGTCTTTTTTATCTGAACGTTGACTTTTATAATATCCTGATATGAAAACATTCTATTATCTAAAAATTTCATTCAAGTTTTCTACTAATTACTAATGTATCCAAATAATACAACGAATAGATAATAGAACGTTTGGATATTAGAATATTGTAAAAATAAATGTTCAGCTAAGGGAGCCTGTATTGTACTGGAGTCATCATCATTCACTTCACAACAAAACTATAATTCATAATGTTACTGTTTACATTGTATAGAAGCTTACTGCACAGTTTGAGAAATGAAAAAATGTTTTATGCGTGACGAAACTATAAGATACTGCTCGTTACTTCATGAAAGCAGAAGATGAAAATCAGTTATTCGTGTATTTATCTACAGTAAGAAAGTATATTCTATTTAGTGTCGTAGTCTGTGAAATTTATTAATTCTAATATTAGGTAGAAATTAGAATGCCTCATGGGAGCAAGTTAAATGAATCGGAGACAAAAGCCATCGATAATTTTCAAGAAAAAAAGTTTTTATTGACAGGACGAAGTCGTTATACTATGACCTATACGTGATTATTTAAAAATGAAGAAAATTACTATGTCTAAAGAAACATTTAGGTGGACATCCAAAGTGCAAACTGCTCAACAAAGACGTACCGCTTCAAATTTATTATCACTACATAGCACTGCTTAGCACTTCGATCGACAAATTGCAGTATAAGCTGGTGTCCAGAACCAGAGTCCAGATTACTATAAGGAAAGTGCAACGAATTATTAAAAAAGGAAATCATTTAAAACAACTGAAACTGCTTTAAAAGCTACTAATTGATTTAAAAACATAAACAAGCACAAATGAATTTCGCAGAGGAAAATCATATTTTCCGATGAAAACCATTTTTTAGGCAGTCCTGACTGTTTTCATTACGTTCTTAGTCTTAGAAAAGACAAAGTTGTAAGTCAGAAAAATCAAATGGATGGAGGAAGTACGTAACAATGCGTTCGACAATTAGGTTACAATTGAAATAGTAACATCAAATTTATTATTATTATTTTACAATGATTAGTAAAGCGTATACATTAAAATAATTCAAGAGCAATTATCTGAACACGACTGTCAAATGGTTTTACAGAATTATATTTTTCAGCACGATAATTCAAGTATGCATACAGTAAAATATGTTAAAAATTTGTTATTTCAGTTTTATCATGGCCCCAGCCTGATCTCCAGCCACAATTATTATCGAAAATTGTTGGGTGATACTTGCAGACTTGCACCTTGCACGACGAGTTTATGCAAATGCAAGACAATTCAATAGCACAGTGGAATTAATACCTGTATCTTAAATAAATGCGGTAATCACTAAATCAAAATGTTATAAAAAAATACACATTATTACCAAAAAGGATGACAACAAACAAAGATGGTAATACGCATTACTAATAAGTGAACACAAATTTTTTTTCATGAATTGTTATCTATTTTGCAGGGATAGACTCCCTATCTATATAGTTTTGTCGCGCCCTTTTCCTTTAAAAAATGTTTAATATGCTCTTTACTTTTCGCGGATTTTCTCATCAAAAAACAAGGAAAATATACGAATGATTTATAGCTATAATAAATCATACTTTTTAACGATTCATTTCGAAGATGATTTATTGCACATATATACATATATGTATGTATATACGTACATACATTGTACAATGATGCTTCACCATATTGAGCCATTTCTACCTCATTATACTGCGCTTTTTTATCCCCACCATTTTAACGCGCATGTAACTTCGCGCACTTGGTTTAGAAAGAGAACGGGAGATTATCGAGAGAGATAGAACGAAAGCAGTGGGCTTTATGTGTGAGTGTCCATACGGACGCCAAACCTAGGCCGTCTCACTCATCAGTGCTTGCGGTTTCACTCTTTTCGCGCATCCGTACGCCTGGTGGTCCATCTGAAACACTCGACGCAATATTCGACTTGTACTTTTCACCAGTGATATATCATCACTCATCACGAATACGAATGTGAATTTACCTCCGTAAGGTCTCATTCAATTTTCTGTCCTGCCCCAAAACTACCCCAAAGTTGCCCTATAACTACCCCAACACTGTCGCAAAACTACTCTAAAAGTGCCCCAACATTACCCTAAAAGTGCCCAAAACTATCCTGAAACTAGATCAAAAATGCCCCAAAACTACCCAAAAAGTGCCCCAAAAATACCCCAAAAGTGCCCTAAAACTACCCTGAAACAACCCTAAAACTACCCAAAATTACCCTAAAAGTGGCCTAAAACTACCCTAAAACTACCCCCAAATTACCCTGAAACTATCCTAAAACTCTCCCAAAAGTACCGTAAAAGTGCTCCAAACCTACCCTAAAAGTGCCCTAAAAGTACCCTGAAACTACCCTAAAACTACCCCAAAACTACCCCAAAACTACCCTAAAAGTGGCCTAAAACTACCCCAAAACTACCCTAAAAGTGGCCTAAAACTACCCTGCAACTACCCTAAAACTGTCCCAAAACTACCCTAAAAGTGCACCAAAACTACCCTAAAAGTGCCCCAAGAATACCTTAAAAGTTCCCTGAAACTACCCTAAAACTACAGCAAAACTACCCTAAAAGTACCCCAAAGCTACCCTAAAACTACCCCAAAGTATCCCAGAAGACCCCCAAAACTGCTCTAAAACTGCTCCGAACATACACTTGTAGGAAGCGGTATAATGAGAATGGTGATAGTACGGAGTGAAGTCTTTTTATTTCTTTTTTATATTTACAGGCGCCGCGATTTTGATCTATAGACGTAATCGCGCTTACTAACTTTTTGACTTTTTTTTTTTTTTATAGAAGATGTATCATGAAAGTATGGGAGTCGATGTTCCTGAAAGCTAGTGGCCTTCCTACCGATCGAGGGTGAGTCGGTAAATGGTGGCGTTACCGGCATGAGTTAATATGGGAGAGTGGCATGAATTAAATATGGGGAAAAAATTTTCAAAGAAAACCCCTGTGTTTGGAGAAAAGGGCTTAGCCTAGAGTTCGTCTAGGGTATAGCCAGGGTGAGTTTGAGTGAGAGTATAGTGCATGGAATGCCGAATGGGTGAGTAGGAGGTTGATTGAGTTTTTAGTGGGGGGGGTTACTTTTGTTGTAGGAGAGATTTGAGGTGTCCAGTGGAAATTTAACTTTAATTTTATAGGGGATCCTATTTCTGTCGTAAAGTCCAGTATCACGGCGCGCTTACTAACTTTTTGACTTCTTCTGCGGCATATTTTATATCCGCTTGCTTGCACTGGTAATATTCTAAAACAATCCTGATTGGTTAACCCCTAATTTGGGTTCTTCCAATCGGACTGTTCTTTTGCGTCACCGCCTATTCCTTACGCCCTCGGCGTGCTTATCTTCGGAACGGCGTAGTGAATGGAGGGGATGAATGTGTCGTGAGACTTTTCCTTCAGGCCACCCGCGTTTGACGCACGTGTCGACGGACCGATGGGTCCGCTGTCAAGTGCCCTTCGGAAGATCCCCTAATTTACGACGGTCTCAGTTTGCTATTGAGGATTTTTAGAAACTAAACTTTGCTGACATGCGATACCTAAACTCTGGAAAATGTCCACTCAAAAATAGCCTAGTCTTACGAGAGTCGTAAATTGTGTTGGCCGTTTGCACGAAAGAACAATGTCCCTTTTTGTGCGTACGACCGGACGCTACACACTAAAACTACACTAAAGCTGCCCCATAACTATCCTAAAAGTATCCTAAAAGTATCCCAAAAGTTTCCCAAAAGTATCGTAAAACTGTGCCAAAACTGTGCCAAGACTGCCACGAAACTATCCTAGAAGTACCCCAAAACTACTCCAAAACTGCCTAAAAACTATCCTAAAAGTACCCCAAAGGTAACCCAAAACTGTCCGAAAACTGCCCCAAAACTATTCTACGTGGCGAAAAGTACAAGTCGAATATCGCGCCTCGTGTCATAGTGTAGCACCAGGCGTACGGATGCGCGAAAAGAGTGAGGCCGCAAGCATGGTGAAGGGCAACAAGCTACATTGATCGTCGGTGTGACTGGTTTGGCTTGTGGTTGTGCTGTTGTCGTGCTCTCTTGCTCAATCGCCGCTTCCTCTCTTTGTCTAAAACTATGAGGGCAGCACTGCTTAGCTGTGGAGCGTCAACCAATCAGAGAAAGGCAGTTTCTGTACCATACCTCAAATTTCTGAGCACTTTACCCCTGGCATGCCGCAATATGGAAAAGCAATATTGTAGTGTTAGAAATCCCCTCTTCCCTACTCTTGTCTCTTAGCTTGTCAGCATACGCGCATTATTACTATGGATACCTGAACTCTGAACAGTTAAAGATACGCAATTAAGAGAGGAAGAATCTTGAAATTCAACGTGCCGGCGAAGTTGAAGTTCTATATCTTTTGTCCCAAATAAAGTGCAGTATTTTGTAAGTACATCATTACAATCTATTAATGAAATGCTTTGAAACTATTATTTTTACGCCGACATGTATAATTGCGTTGAAATCAATTAGCCGGTGGAATGAGTTGTTAAATCGTATGGGAAACATGAAACGCAATTTTCACGATTAGCGTACTTAGATGTTTGCATAGAAAATTTACAACTTCCAGTACAATTGCGTAAAAGACTTCATCATTGTACCTAACAAAATATTTATTTATTCACAAATTGTATTATTAGCAATACATATATTATATATAATTCGCTAGTTTCGGAAGATGCAACAAAAATATTTGTTAAAAACTTTTCATATTAGTAAAAAAAGAAAAAGCGGAAATCATGAAGATGTAAACATCGAAATAAAAAAATGCACACTCTCATTTCCATAATCTAAGCAGTTTTTTTTTGAGATATTGCATAATATCGCTTCAGTGATGTTGCAGTTCTTAATATTACCTTGTAGTTATATTTAAACGTTGCCATGAAGTCTTTGCATAGTCATCGATTTAAGAAAATTGTTTGCACTTTGTACATAACAATTTACATACATAAGCATAATTTTTTGTAAAAAATATTAATGTTAATTTTATTTTATAGATACTATTGTCATGGCGAATGACAGACTAGATATTGTAATATTTGGTGCTACCGGATTTACTGGTCGACAAGCTGTAGAGACAGCAGCACGATTGTGTAAGGAGAAAGGATTTAAGTTTGGTGTTTCTGGACGCCGCAAACAAGCTCTGGAAGGAGTTGTTAACGACTTTGCTCCTGATATTGGTAAAATTGTTTTTTTATACACAATAGTTACACATATTTGAGTAATATCCAAATTATGTAATATATAATTTTATGTTGTAAAAATTCACTAATTGTATTTAAATATTTCAGAAAATGTACCCATAATAATTGCTGATTTGAAAGATGAAGAGTCACTGACCAAAATGACAGAGCAAGCCAAAGTAGTTGTCAATTGTTGCGGTCCATATAGATTTTATGGAGAACCAGTTGTTAAAGCATGTATTACTACTCGTACTCACCATGTTGATGTCAGTGGTGAACCAGAGGTCTGACTGATAAAATTATCTTTATAAAACTCCTGCTAAAAGAGATCTATTAATAACACTTTTTAACTCTTTTATTTATATTATAGTATATACAAACCATGCAATTGAAATATGACAAAGAAGCTCAAGAAGCTGGTGTCTTCATTGTAAGTGCGTGTGGATTTGACAGTATACCATGCGATCTTGGCGTAATTTTTACTCAAAATAAATTTGATGGTGAGGTCAACACCATTGAAACGTATCTAATCACTTGGACAAATACAAACATTGATTCCGCACTTATACATTATGGTACTTATGAGTCTGCTGTCTATGGTGTCGCTAATTATAACAAATTGCGAGCTCTGCGCAATAAGTTATATCCAGAAAAATTGCCTGCACTTGAGCCAAAGTTAAGGAAGAGGTTGGGAAAACAGTATGCATTATAAGTCCTTAATACGTATAGTCTTTGTTTACTAATGTTAGCATCACTAATTTCAGAGGCGTGTTTCATAAATTTATGTCATCGTGGGCAACAATATTTCCTGGATCCGATCGTACTGTAGCAATGCATACCCAAAGATTTTTATACGAGAAATATAAACAGAGACCTGTACAAATTCAAACATACGTTACATTCAAGTAAATCGTTTTATTTTTATTTAATCGTAAATAAGAATTTAGTATTAATCGATATTAATATCTTAACAAACAGGTCCCTGTTGGCTATGTTGGTGACGCTGTTTTTCGGTGCCGTTTTTGGAATATTGGCTAAATTTGAATGTGGTCGTAATATATTGCTGAAGGTTTAACATATTATTTTTTATTCTTCGTAAAACAGGGTGGTCTACTTAAATATCTTTTTTCAATTTAATATAACATTTTGGACCATCCTGTGCATTATTATACACGATCAATTTATAAATATTTCTTTAATTTTATTTAGTATCCTTCATTCTTTACTGGTGGGTATGTAAACCATGAAGGTCCATCGAAGAATGTACGGGAACATACTAATTTCAAAATCAAATTCATTGCAAATGGCTGGACCGAGAAATCGGCTGAACCTACAGATAAGCATAAGAACAAACCAAATAAAACGATGATTACTCAAGTCAGTGGTGTTGATCCTGGATACACGTCTACATGCACTATGCTGTTATTTTCTGCTGTAATGATTCTTAAAGAGTCTGACAAAATGCCGGGAAAGTATGTTTAAATTTACATTTTGACTTGACTACCTCTGATTTTCTTTAACATTGTCATTGTTAATGATTCCGTTTGAATGATTCCAGTGGCGGTGTTATATCCCCAGGTGCTGCATTCGGTAAAACATCTTTGATCGAGGAACTAAACCAAAACAATATTAAATTTGAAGTACTTTCATCTACGGAACCATAAAATGTCTGCTGCATTTTTATATACGTCTTGCTGCACCATGACGAAAGTGACAAGTTCTAGTTTTCTAACTGCATTTCAATTTAATACTAATAGTTTGGTTGCGGTAAGTAACACCGACTCTGTATAGATATATTTTATATTTTGTATAATAACATTTTTATCTTGTCGAGCACATTTGAGAAGCATTTTCAAAAGAGTCCATATTTTTTTAAACGTTAATGACTGGATTACGGATAGTATCAGTAAGTTCTTTTTTATCAAAATACAATATAGTTCTTAAATGTAATTACTATTCCAACTTTTGTGATATTATGATGTTTCGGTCTGGAAACGCAACAGCTATTGCTATAATGAATATCAGTATTCGAAGAATTTGTATATCAAGCTACTTCGAGTCTGTTTCTAGGTATTGCGCTTTACGATTGTTGTATATAAATATATGTATACAACGATATATATTTGTTATACAACAGTTGAACTGTTATATATAAATATATAAATTAGAGTTGGTCAAGTATAGTCTGATTATACATTAATGACAATTAATATGTAATTGATTAAAAAAATAGCAGAACAATTTGCAATCGCTACAATTGAATCATGTAATCGGAATTTGCCCAACTCCAAGATAAATCTATAACTAATATATTGATTTCATATATATTAAATGTTCATTGCACAGAAAGCTTATTTCGTAATATCTAAAAACTATGTGTTCTTAAACGATAACATTGTTTTCGCTTCTTCAATACCTATTTTAATACTTTTAATATTGATTATAACTTGTTAAAGTTAAATTTTTTTGTTATTTATAGAGATATATATATAGAGAGATATATATAAATATAGTATATTATAATAGGAACGTACCTTAATCATTTCTTTTGTATTCTGAATAAAAACTGTTTTGTTCATTGTAAAAAAATGGATTTACACTGTAATCCCGCAACGTCATACCATTACTATTAAGGAAGTACACTCATGAACCAATTATACTATGTCTGTTGAAACAACGATGGCGATCATGAGTGTACGCTGAACACTACCTTAAGCAATCAGTTTATATAACAAAATTATAAATATTAATTCATTTACAGCGTTAAAAAAAATTTTATTTTACTGTTTCCATTTTGCGAAGTTGAAAATAATAACGATCGCCAATTTATGCAATGTGCATGCAATTGCTTTAAATATTTATACATAAATTAATGAATATTTATTGGATCATTTTCTATGAATAGAATCAAATGACGAACTCCAGCTAGACAGTCCTCCTCGAAGAAGAAGTTCCTCCTCATGATTAGATTGCTGATTTTATTAGTTTATATCACATTATTTTCAAGGTATTAACAGTTGAAACAAATTTCCACATTTTATTGAAGCTGTTCATAGCTGCATCAGAAAATTTTTATCTGGCATAAAGATCCACAGTCCATTTACGATTTGATGCGTCCGTGATAACATTCAATTATTACCTTTTTATTCCCCAATGACACTAAGACAGTAATTGCTTCTGGTTACATAGGTATTGCAGTAAGGACGCAACCGATCTAAACTGTGGTGACAAATTGAGCATGGTAGAAGTAAAGGGGGTTTTCCAAACGTTTTCCGGCCTTACTCACTAGATATATAAATCTGTTGACTGAAACCGAGCTTAGTACGTTCTTTCTCTTTAAAGAGAGCCTGTTGCCGATTACTATCATTGTTCACATAACTGTAGGATTTGTTTTAGTTCTAGTCGCACTTCTGTAAGGTATCATAGATGTCCAAGTACGCAGAGAACCTGCACAGACTGAATGATGGTAAATACATTTTCTCTATTTTCACTAATACTAAATCAATATCATTTTTCTCATTATTATTAGATCCGTAAACATTTCTTTACTTTCCCGTGTTTGCTGATTTCCTTTTCTAATTTTAACAATTCAATACAATTTTGTAAATACAGTTTGTTTTTCTTTAAACAAATCGACGAATATTGATACGACACCAGGATTATCGATTGTCTATGGTTTATTAAATTTCCAATGTTTCGAGGAGTGATCTAACGATCTAAGAATAGATCTACGAACGAGGCCGAGCGATTTTCATATATGAATCGTGATGTATGGAATCAAATATAACGGAGCAGATAACCGTGATAATCTCGATCGCAATTTTTTTGTTTGCCAAACCAGAAACGTATAGATTTCCGTGTCGCGCCTTCCCATATCCATTGCCATTTCATTTTTGCGCGCATCGTGTTTCTCGTCGATTGATATGCCAATCATATAGAATGTCAACGAAACGATATTAGGGAACGGTATCGAATATCTATATAGAGTAAAATACTGAAACCAGAGTGACAAATATCAAGTGTCCTCTTATTGGGGTGAAACACATGATAGAGAGCAAAGAACTGTGTTGGATTTCAAGTGTCACAACAGAAATTTATAGACCCGTCAAAATCATTATACTACATTCTGTAATATTCAGGCTCTTGGTAGTAATTATTAAGGTGGACTAATTTTCTTTATCGAGCTTTCATTTTGCTAGAAAATAAATAACATTGATCTACGAATGATAATACTTCTGCTGCTAAACTCAAATATGCGTATGCATATGTATAGCTAACTGCATTGGATATGCGGGCATAATGCGAACATCAACAGTTAGATCGAGACAATGGATGAATTACAAATGGCAGATTAGTTCCCTACAAGTTAACGAGTCGCTTATAGTGAGAATAATTTTCTTAAAAATAAATTGAACCCCTTCCCTAGGCAACCGGCCACCCAGCTCTGCATTTACTGTGTTTCTAGTACAAAAATCGTTTTCTGCGAGTGGATACATGAAAACTACTTGTACGTTTGCCTATACGACATTGTTAGATCATTACTACTACTTGTATTTATCCTATCAGCATCTGTGAACATACATTTGATCTTGTTCCAGAACATCATTCCTCTTGATCACAAATTTCATTGATAAACTTCTGACTATGCTTAGAAGTATTATATATTTTATCGCTTATCGTAGAGAACATATATGCATACAGAAGCATACGATATTTTTCACGCGATCATTAATCGTCATCGCCTGTCTGTACGGGTCAGAATGGACCCAGCCTTGGCCTGACAAAGCCAAACCAATCGGCTGAATAGAAATCCGTCATGGAAACAGTCACGGCTTTAATTGCCGATCGGTGGCCAGTGGTACGCGGAAGGATTTATCGCGTTCCATGGCCACGGTAGAAGAAAGGAAACGCGCGTTACGTTACGATTCGGGGTAGATCTTGATCCCCGATCGTCGCTAGCTCTTGCCTGGTGGCATTGGATCGGTCTCCCGTGTTGTTACGTGAGAACGACCTCGAGAATTCTTCACCAATATACGTACAGCATGATTTTCTACGCGCGACCGGCTGCCTTTCCTTCGGTTTTTCATCTCGTTTTCAACCGGGAGCCCTGGTCTACGGCAAAAACCATCAGGTGCCTCGGTTGTTAAGTCGACTGTGCCGTGCCTGGCCGCGTTTAAATAACCGCACACCAGGGAGACGGACGAGTATTCTCTCACGGATCTATCGGTCCCCTGGTGTTATAGATCGCTCATTGTCTCGCGCGGACACGTGGCCCGACGCGATCGATAATTATCGGACCGGTATCCCCACGGGCCTTCGGCTACTGCTCGTTATCGATTGCAGCAAGTAGTGAAGGTCAGCTGAACTCGGACGAGTTTCAGTAGTGCGACTTGGAAATACGAGCGTGGACCTCGCCGCTCTAATTCACCGCACCTTCCTGTCGCGACCTGTTTCTTTTTTCTTTTTTTTTTCCAGAAAAACTTTAAGTATGAAGTGCACTCGCAGTCATAACACCTGACATCGGTGGGGTGGACAGTTGATAGTTTCTATGACGGTTTCTTTTCGAAGAGGATTTCTTTTGCCGCGAAGCTGGCTGCAGCAGGTGTTACAAAACAATCCAGCCTTCTCGATTTTTACAGTTGACAAGAAATATAAATTGCAGACCGTGAAATGACTGATTTTAGTCTCTTTTTGTCAAAATGTTATATGCAATCGTAGCACTTCGTTTGTCACATGTGCAAAGTTCGTTATATAAACGCACAGAAAATTCATTTTCGTGTAATGTATGGGATATTGAATGTTATGTAGGCATGACGCTGGTATACGCAGCTATAGCAAACTGCCTCTAGATAAATCAGAAAGTAATTGATTATTAAATATTATTATGGACCTCTCAGAAGTCTGTAAAGTAAACGTTGTTGTACAATTGCTATTTCTACAAAAAAAGACAAATATTCTAGTTAAATATTCTAGATAAAAGAAATATGCAACTTTAATAAGACAACTTATGAAGTTGTTACGCGGTCCGATTATTTTTCGCAGAGATCGTTTAATCGGCGAGGGATTTTCATTGCGATCGTTTCATCGCGTCGATTCTCCGAGATCGAAGATAAAAAGTATCGACGGCAGGCGAATGATTTCGGAGCTATTAACCGTGCAAGCATAAGTGTGTCGTTAACTCGAATCACTGGAACCTACCTTCGAGGCCCTTGTCTCGTCTAATAGCCCCGGCGGAATATCACGATAGCCTTATCGACGTTTAAACTTAATTACTGAAACAGCGAATGGCCAGTTGAACGCCGCCATCATACCTTTAATTATTGTTAGCGCATACTAATTACTAGTAACAACAGCACTTATAATGGAATACCAATATCGCGTTACGTGGCTAAGTTACAGGGACACTGTGCGAGAGTGTTTCGTCTCTCTCTCTCTCCCTCCCTCCCCCTCTCTCTTTCTCTCTCTCTTTCGAAGATGTATTAAATCTTGTGTACAGTGTTCGCGCCCCATTATTCCAATGTACCATTTAAAACATCAGCTTCTCGGATTTCTTTCACACAAATGAATGAACGTCGATCAATAGACAACGACCATTGTGCGTTCATACTTCTCGCTCGCTGTGTCCACGGGATCTATAACGCACGATCTCGTATCTACAATCTTTTTGAAATTCCACACCCACGCGAAAATTCAAGGATCCCAAGATCATTGAGATCGTCACAATGGATTCATTCGGAATCTACTCGAACTTCTCTGGACGCGTATTATGATCAAAGTCTGCGCGGATTTTTGCCGAAATTCGTTCTTGTTTAATAAACTGATAGTCTCTTTATAGTCTCTCAGTAGTAGGATCTAGAAATCTGATAGACGTACTGCTTTCACCTTTGAATCGTTTTAATCGATTGAATTTCGCTGTACCGATTTACTTTCATCAGGTTTCGTTCAGTAGAACGATCTCCTCCAATATCCGTGTACGCAGCGAATTTTTCATAAACGAAACGCTGAAACTGCAACGCCCGAACAAAGGCACCGGTTTCATAATCGAAGCGACAGGAAGCACGATCATTTAAACTGGGAAGTCAAGGTGGCCAGATAATAATTCTTTATTCGGGAATTTCTGTGCTCGTCGAGGCGAACTTGACTCATGCACCGCATACCTGGAGAGCCGGCGTATACAAGATCGCGGTAAACGGTCCTGCGAATAGAAGGAAAAGGGAAGTACTTACTCAAGGAACCGGTCTCTTGGAAATCACGGATGACGTAGATCGCGATCTGCGAAGTCGTATTTTCTGTTCTCTTTTCGCGTTGACGCGCGAAATCTCTCCTCCAATTTTTCTATTCGCTGATACTTCGCCAGTTTTCCTCTAGGATTCCCATCGCTAGTTTACCTCTTTCCCTGTCATTAATCACCTGTAACACAATTACAGTACTCGCATCTTTAATAATAAACGTCCGGCAAGCAACAGCCTCGATCGATCCGCGATCTCTCGTTTAACGAAATTATTCGATTCGACTGCACCTTGTGGAAACATGAATATTCAAATTGGCGGTTCAGTAGCCAATCGGGGCAAGTCCACTTTTCTTTAAACGCGAGTTACATAGCGCAGACACATCTTTATCATACGATCTACCGGTCGATAAATCGACATAGTGGATTTCTTCATAAATAAACAATAGATAGCAGCACTTATATCGACTCGTGGAATGACTAAACGAAATTGTTCAGACGGAACTGTTCTCTCTAAAAAAATAGCGACATTTTTATTGTCATCTTTGTCAAATTATAATAAAAACTGCACCCTCCACTGTTAGCTTCTTCTTATTTGTTTGCAGCTAATTTGTGAAATATTTCAAGATAGATGGTCTCACGCTTAAATGGCTCTTGAACCCTTAAATAGTTAGTTATTATATCGTATACTATTACAGTGTACACAAATCGGCACTAAAATGATTATGCGCTAAATGCAATATTGTTGTGCAATATTATTATGCAATGTTATCATGCAATATTAGCTCCAAGGTAAATGGCCCATGCACGATGAGCCAAGAAATGCACACAAATGGAAAAGTCTTGTACTATTTCGCGGCTCCGAGATAAGACGGATGAGTGAGATGAAGAGATGGGATGATAAAATACTATAAGAAAGCCTAAGCTACCTACACACAATCGTGTTAGGGATCTACTAAATGGATCGATCGCTCGAGTACAATACGATTTTATTTATTCAAACTCGTCGAGAGAAGAGACCATTGCAATAACCTGTGATCTCAGATAATAGGATCCGACTGCCCTCACCTCGTACCCTTATCGCTAAACTTGAACTCCAATTTCGACCCGGACGTTCAGTTGACCGTGAAAAATCAGTCTATCTACATCTGCGTTCTCATAACTACAAGTTAGAACTATAACTGTAAGTCGAGTGCTCTGCAACGACTGGGAGGCGAAGGTGTAACTGCAATTTGAGGTCAAAGTGACACTGCAATTTGTGTGATATAACACAAATTGGAGGGTTGAAAAGCAATTCCTGCTGCGATTTGGGGACGATAGTGCAACTGCAATTGGGAGATAATGTAATAATAGTGCGATAATGCAACTTCGGTTGCAATTAAGAGTAACAGTGCAATCCTAGCTGCAATTGAGAGACGATAGTGCAACTCAGACTGGACTATCTTGGTCGACAGTCCAATCCCGGCTGCAATTGGTGACGGTAATGCAAAGTCAACTGGGAGACAATAGTGCAACTGCAATCGGAGATGTTGACTAAGATTAGGGGACCGCTAAAAGGAAGGAAACAAGAAATTAAGATATGATTAGAGAGTGATCAATCCTCACAGTAGAAAAGCTGCTCCGAATCCGTCAAAAGAAGGCTCCCAATAGTTTTCGGAGGCGATGAATCAGCAAGTCAGGAAGCCTGCAGTTTTATTTGTGCAGCTCTGAGCGGCACTCGAAAAACCCGGTTCCAGTGATCTCTGCGCAAGCGAACCTGGGTATTTCCCTCTGTCCACCGTGGCGGGAGGATCCAGGGAGGATCTCGGAGAGTGGGAGCCGCGGATCCTCGCTCTCCCATGTCACTCTCACCGTGCACCGCGCTTGCATTCTGCCGATATATATCGATCAGACGGCGGCGACCGGCTGGTCAGTCGCGAATCCATGCTGTTCGTGGTCGTGTTCGGTGGTCAAGTTCCTAGATAAAACGGACGGCGAATCAGCGCGAGAACAATATACATATAAAAGCAGTGCGGCACGGTGCGAGGAGAGACAGAGAGGAAAAGAGAGAGAGAAAGAGAGAGAGAAAAAGAGAGTGAGCTGGAGGGAGAGAGAAACGAAGACGGAAGAGACATATCATATAGGGGACATTCGCCACGGTTTCGCCGCGCCGCGCGCCGGTTCAGTCACACTGCGTCACTCGGCCGAGCGACTTCGCGCGGCCCTTCTTCATTTTCCGAGAACGGGTCGCCTCTGTTTTCCTCGTTTTCTCTTCTTTAATTACGTCTCTCCTCGTCTCGCGATCCCCGGTGCACCACGATAGATCGGCATCCGCCCCCGCGCTAGATCGGTACCCGTCGATCGTTTAGTTGGTGACAAACAGAGAAGGTCTACCGAGGGCGGCCGACGATTTTCCAAGCTCTGCTGCAGGGCGCACGTGAACCGACCGATCGGAATCTACTGACGAGTAAGTTTCATCAGCCTCGAGCTGGAACCCCTCAGATTACCCTGGATCTTCGAGCCGGTGCCGCGCGGTCATCGATCACGTGGCGATCTACACGCGTACAGCCGACTGGATCCCCTCGATCCCGCGCGCGTAGAGATACCCGGCTTTGCGAAATTGTTTTAAGGAAGACGGCGACGATGCTCACTGTGACAATTCCTCTCTCGGTTTTCGTTGTCAACGCTGTCCGAATTTTCGCGGAATTATCGAATGCATGCTTTCTGTCATTGAGAACGTCTAATGCGTTCGCTACCACATACAGTTACCGATAATAGTTAATACTAAAACTATCAGTCAAAATGACTGGTTTCTGATTTTTTTCTTTTGGAATTCCTGATACCATGAAAATGTTTTTGTTCGATATTTGTATACGAAATTCTTCATTGAAGTAGATATTGTAATAAAAATTGTAGAATGTTTAAATAAATACAATCTTGTCGTTGTTCCAAATCAATATATATATTAGTCACATTTAGGACTCGGTAGTTCTAACGTTAAGAAATTTCACATATCCTTAACATTTGAGTAAAATTTAGTTTTATTGAATTAAAGATACGTATTATAGTGAAGGATATATCATATTGTTTATATCGTTTTATTCAGCGCATACGACAAATGAACAAAGATACAGAAAGAATTAAAAGAAATACCATATTGTGAAATTGTAAGAAAAGAAAATGAATATTTTCGTTGATATAGTACAAATTTTTATCTTATATTTAAAAGATTTATTACGTCCAAGAATATGTCATATTCATCTTTTATGGAGGTCATTTTAATGGGGCTGTTTCGACCCCAAGTATAAATATTATCATTTGACTGTCCAGTTTCTGTCAATTAATTGAAATTTTCACATGTTTCAGTAAGGTCCTTGAAACTACCTTAAAAGTTCGTTGAATGAAATTGATAAATAATATTATAACAGATCCTAAGCGTATAGTACTTGGCATTACATCGAAGAATTTTCTTTATTACATTATTTGTCTGTTCATAAAGTAGTTGTATCGCATTTAATAAAATATTGTAACGATTGAGGCAATTGACAAGAGAAATCGTAGTAGCGAACGTGTTAAACCGATTCTTATGCGACTACTTATTTGCTGTAGTTCCCTTGAAAATTTGTACTATTGTGAAAGTATCACAGAATTGCTCCGAAAAGCCGTTCTTTGAGCACTATTAAGTTTATAGTTTTATTTATACACAGAATCTTAACTTCTAGTGCTAGGTCGTGATTTGATTTTTGCAATAACGCTGAAATAGATCCTTGATTATCCGAACTAATGGCAGCAGATTTGTTATAGTTTCCTTGACAGTAACCTGTGTTCTTTTGAAAGTATTAGAGTCTCGATAGATAACATAAAATATATAATATTTGGATACTTAACTTAGGTACACACTAAATCTCCCCCGATTTGTGCAGTAGATAATATTTATATCTGCATGTAAAACGCGTTCGGATAATCGAGGTTTTACTCAAGATAGAGTATATTACAATAATTACAGTATCATTCAACCGTACTGAATAGTTTCGCAAAGTCGTAAAAGTGAGGAAACCCTTGAACAGTTGACAACACTTTGTTAACCCTTTTTTTATCGAAAGCCTTCAGTGTTCTAATAATCTTTTCAAAATCGAAGACCACAATTTCGAATTTCTGAGAAAATGGTCCACACGGTTGATCAGTGTGGTCTATGGGATCAGTGATCCAAGTTTAGGCTAATATGACGCAACAATTCCTTGCAGAATTATTATTTAATTCGTCGATGAGATAGTGGCAACACAGTTTAGTCAGTTATCGATTATTCAAAAAAAAAAAATTCTGACTCCAATTTTTCCAGTTCATGTAACAGATATCTCGTTATGCACATTAGGATGCATAATTAGGTATTCACCCTTTCGAAGTAGAATATTTCCATCGTACATGGCGTTTCTCGTTATATACATATATATATATATATATATATATATATATATATATATATATATATATATACATATTCAACCTATTTATCAAATATTACATACAATTTATTAACAATTTACTAAATTTATTTATCAACTAAACCTACCAACCATTAAAAGCAACTAATGCGTGTTGCTTTATAAGAATGAGAAGACTGCATATATTTAAACATTTCACTGTTTTTACTGCAATCGCTTATATTAACAAATTGATAGAATCATTTCCCATAAAAGAGTTTTGCAGCTTCAACAATGTTAAAATAAATCGTGTTAGAGCGGTCATTTTGACAATCACGGTACAAAGTTCAAGGTTCAAGTACAAAGTTAAGAATATAAAAATTGCTTCAAAGGGTTGAAGAGTTACGCCATTTTCGATTATAATATTCGCATTCGTTTCGAGCACAATCGCTAAACTACATATGTTATTAAAACATTTTAGAAACAAATTCTATTCTTATCGATGTTCGACCACCATTAAAAATACAGACATACAATACATTTCGTTTACCTGTTAAAAAATGATGCGCCGAAGTCCCAATCGGTGCAACTGTAAAATAAACGGTAAGGCTTTCGGTAAACAAAGTGCCCTACAGTGTACTATGCGAGCTCCGTGAGTCAACGATATCCCCCGGATCCGATCACCTCATTCTTTTTTTTTTCTGACGTTGACACTCGTCGCGACAGCCACTTGCCAGCGGACGTTTCTGTTTTGTTGTCGAACAACCCCTTGGTCGGTTTAGAAGCGAGCGGAAACCGCTTGGACCACCAGCCATGAACGGGATCACGAAGATCATGGATAACAACTTTTACGACGACGAGAATGACCGCGCGATGATGATCAAAAAGCCAGGCCCGTTGAGGACCATCTCCTGGTCGGAGAGCGTCGAGGAGACCAACCTGGATGTACCGGGGACCCCGAGGACGCCTCGCACGTCCACCACCCCAGGTATCACAGATTATGCGAATACTAAAAGTGCTTTACGCTCGGCTCTTTGAACTTGTCCTTTTGATTTCCCAAAGTCGGCCTCTTAAATGATCGGACGAGGTTGTTAGTGGTCAAGGACGTTGCCAAGACTTTCGACGACGAATACCTTGATCACCAAGCTATTAGACACTACTGCGACCTATAAAATCACGTGCGATCTTGCTGGTTCTTTGTCGATGTTGTTGGACACGGTGGAAGTAAGTTCGCAAATAATGACAAAGAACTTTGCTTTCGTTGCATGCTGTTAACACGAGATTTGTAACATACAGTTTGTGTAGAAACACTTTCGTGGACAGATGAATGGAGGTTAATTGGTTTTCGTTTTCTATTATCTTCCCTTCGTACGAAGAAGCTCCGACAAGAGATCGTTTCATTCCGTTTCGCACGATTGTTTCCTAAGTTGTTCGTTCACTATCGTGTAATAATTTTCTCGTATCTGCGAAGAATGTTCCTGAAGCCAGTTAGAATCGTCAATTGTGAACAGAGAAATGATCATTCTACCGAATGATTACATCATCCAGCGATCACAGTACTTCGTAAAACCGTAGCCATTTATGCGAACATTGCAATAATTGAGGAACTAAGATTTATGATACCAACCACCCTTTTGCATCAATCTTTTACCGATTCGGTGTAGAAAGTATTATGTTCGAGCAAATAAAATTTCTATTTAGTTTAATTGATTAAATCTCTTCTATGTAATGGAATTAAAATTGCAAAGTGCAGCTGCATCGATTACTTTTCCAGCGTTTTTGCGCGTTGCGAATCTGAATAAAATTAGGAAATTATAGCGGATAAATCCGTCACCTGCATGGGCGACGCGATGGTCAAAGAATTAAAGGATAATGCCAAAGGGGCATTTCAATCGGTAAATTATGCTGTCGAGGGTGAGTTAGTTGATTCGCGAATGAAATCAGCGCCGCAAAAATTCCGCAAAATCGTGAATCTCCTCCCTCTTATTAAACGATCGTTGACAGCTGATTCTACGATAATCGGTGGCTCGTTTCCACCTGAATTTCGGAACGTTTCCGCCCGCTTTATCCGTGGCTCGCCTAATTGTTCCCGCGAGAGGCACTCGTGCGGCCGAATAGTAACGATCGCACGCATTCGGCCGACCTTTTTAACGAAATTTCGTGCAGCGTCGCTATCATTGATCAGGCCGCGACCCGTGACAAAGTTTTCGAGAGCACTCTCATTCTCTCGCCATAGTTCTCGTTTCCGGGTCAATCCTACCCGCTGATCTCAAAATGATAAAAACCCTGGGAACTGTCGGGGTACAGTTACGAGATCCTGTGTGTAACGCGTAACTGTAATGCCACGAATGCGTACAATCGTCGTCGTAGCATGACCATCGACTTTCTGTGGGAGAACGCCTCTTCTTTTATTTCGGCGGAGAATACAGGGAAAATTCCGGTACACCTGTCCCACCTGCAGACGCCGTTCTGGATTCGCTCGTCCTGATCACCGTCGGCTACGGTCGAATTAATTTTCCTTCGATCTCGATCCCGCGATTTCGTTGGCTGCCCACTTTTTTTCATCGAACGTGAACCCTGCACGCCCATCGGAAATAGTTAGATAAATTACGTTGTCACATTTTTATCAGGGGACGAATGAATCTGTTAAACGTTTCATTCGCGGACCGCGGAGTTTACGACGGAAATTCGTAGGAGAAATATGAGAGACGATATGAACGTTGGAAGAATTTAAAGATGTAATATTCAAACAATTGATTGAACATTTTTCTTTTGCAAGTATTTTAATCGCAAGAGCCAGGGTTTCGGTGGAAATTGTTTCGCTTAATTACTGTTCTCTGTTTTGTTTCAAGATTTTATTTCGATTTTTCTTTTCGTCGTTTATGCACGTCAGATGCAGCCATAAGCCAATTAATATACATCCTGCAGCTAACTGTGCCAATATACGACGTACAATATTAAATATAACATACGATTACACGACATATAATATTAAGTATCGCAAAAATGCAATTGATAAAAATCCAGCAGTTCATTGATGAAGTGGGTGTTACATCCGATTTATATAGATCGCAGCGTGAACCAGCTAAGACATAATAATCCAGCTTGGAGATGGTACTTTCGCGAAATCCAAAGAGGAGTTTCGAAGCCGGCAGCAATTTAGATCGCAGAACCGTAATTTTCCAACAATCGATCGCTAATCGTTCGCGTTCGCGCGTCCATGGCGAACGCAGAACAGAAATCCTCGATAGCCTGGCAGCGTGAACGTCGTAACTCGATCGAATTACGCGGATACGGTTCATTAGCGAGCGATGTCTTAACTTAGTTCTCCGTCTCGGTGAATGCGCCAGTTCCGAGCCTGGATCCCGATCCTCGCGAATAAATCTTTGCTGAAGTCCGTCTCTCACGCCTTTTAACACGGTTTAGATCGAGACTCTGTCTTCGTTGCATCGAGATCACTGTCGTTATACAAGCGTCGACGACTTATTTGCCGCGTCGTGACGTGACGGGGATCTGTGACGTTTGTGGAACCCATCGTTAATCGTTATGCAACAGGTTCGGAACCAGACCATCGAACTTCTATTTTAATTCACACCGATCGTCGCTCGAGGCACGAGATTTGCAATATTATTTCGAATAACATGTTCATTCGGTTCATAATTGCTTCCATGATTGTGACCACTTTTGAAGTGACAACGCTTGAAATATTATTTTAACACTATAAGTACCAAATCGGTTGAAATGCCTGGTTTTGGTTTATAATAAAATTATACTATGATGTAATTTTTAGTATGTATTATAATATAATTTTGATTACATATTATAATATAATTTTGATTATATATTATAATATAATTTTTATTATATATTATAATATAATTTCTGTTATATATTATAACATAATTTTTAGTATATATCATAATATAATTTTTATTATATATTATAATATAAGTCACACAAAGTTTAAATTAATCCAGTCCTGGCATTGTTATAAAACAATATACATTGTCGCGTTTAGGGTTCGACAGCTGTGTTAAATAACAGTTTATTCTATTTTACAATGATACGAAATAATTAATTTAAATAATTGTTAAATTCTTATTGGAATTTATGCGGTGATCCAATCTGGTTTATACTGTATACCGAGTCCTCATTGACATTTCTACGAGATAAAAGGTCCGATCTGACGATGCTAAAGGATAATCTGACAATAAGAAACTATTTTCTGCGGAATGACACCCCTCGTCTGCACCGGTGGTATGATGATTTTCTTTCAGAGTAACTTTATGTGGACGCATCTATCAAATTACCGTAAAGATCTTAAATTAGGTTTAAATTATATTTAAAAATACTTCTTAAATCCTTCTCTAAAATCTTCTCGTGGCATATTATTTCAAGGATTATATACTTACGAAGAGAGAGTCTTGCACGAAGCAAATTGATGTAAAGGATCTCATTGCACATTATGTTGAGGATTATTTTCAACATAAAGAACAATTTTAAACTAGGTATATATTACTATCATTTTTAAATAACAGTATTGATAGCGCAGTCGCTTCTTTGAACAACCTTATCGACAGGGTTGCAACCTTGTTTTCATTTGCTCGACATTCAGTACACCGATCCTTCTCGACTTCTCAAAAATTTTCAAATTATTTGGCGCAATTTTAGGAAAGTTATTCCTTTTCAAAGAGCGTCCAAAACACCGATGGAAGTCGCTGCAACTGAACTGCACTTTTCTGCTGCAGGATGTTCGCGTAGATTTTCTCTGAAAAGGAGCGTTTGCTCTGCAGTTCGTTTGGTGAGTAGCGGCTTGGTTCCATGGGGAAATTCGTACTCCCATAAGCTACCTTACAGGATGTAGAACGAGTGACTTCCTTTCGTCCGTTGCAAAATTTCTTTACGTCGAAGTAAAATACCGACGCGATCCATCATCTCGTAAATCAATGATAAATTGTCCAACGTCATTGAGAGACAATCGAGGAAATATTTATTATTTCAACGGCATCGTTACGTAATTAAGACGATTATAAAACGTGCGTTATCGTGACCGGTGTAATTGCAAAATACGATGCGAGTCGATCGTTTCCGTACTGCGAAACGAATTAGACCGCATCGCGAATTAGAAGTGCATCAATCGAGTCTTCCAGCTGCAATCTCTGGTCGATAGATTCCGTGTTTGTTTAGAAACGGTCGGTAAGAGATAAAAAGACTTTAGACTTTACCGTCGTTTCTGAGCAAGGAAAAAAGGAACGATGATTTTCGTTACCACACGCAGACAGATCTCCGGTCATCGCGGGTCATCGCTATCGATGATAGCGTTGTTAATGTTAACAGCATCGTCTGGCTGGTTTCATATTGAACAATCGGAATGGATTTCAAAAAGAGATCATCACGGATTCGAAAGACCAGCGAGTTTAACCCTTTGAGTCGTACCAGCGAATTGAATAACACTCTTCGCGAGATATTCTTAAATGTTTTGGTTTTCACGGTTTCAAGTTCCGTCTAATCATTTATGGCATATCGATCATTGTATAAATATTTGTAAAAATTTTTTTAAATAGACACAAATAATAAAGGAAATATATAAAAAATAATATAGAGAGCATAAATCCATGAAATCCGCTGTCCACTCATAACTCTCTGACGAAATTCTCAAAATGAAAAGAAATATACGGTATGCTTCAGCCTTTTCGTTGCTCGTTTTACAGGCCACGAGAAATGCACGTTCCATCACGATTTGGAGTTGGATCACAGGCCGCCAACGCGAGAAGCCCTGCTACCGGAAATGTCACGGAGTTACAGGCTACTCTTGAGCTCCCTAGGAGAAGATCCTGATCGGCAAGGCCTCCTGAAAACCCCGGAACGTGCCGCGAAAGCTATGCTATTCTTCACGAAAGGATACGATCAGAGTGTCGAAGGTACGTCATTGTTGTATCATATTTTTCTCCATGCGATAAGGGTTGAGCGTGGCAAGCGTGATAACGGTGAAGGGATGGATTTTTATTCGACTGGTCGGAGGATTTTTATTTAAATTTGCTGATGTGCAGAGGGTGGAAAGGCGATGATAATATCGCTCGCAATTGGTCCAATTGTTGCGCAGAATAACCATGACTATAAACAGTGAAAAGATCTAGTGAATTTATTATTATTATTATATTATTTTCAACTGATTGAAAAATATTAAGAAAGTGATAAGAATCTCCACTCTCGAATAGTTTCATAAAATGTTACCTTCGTTTAACTTTGAGTACATCCCGGTACCTAATATATCCTACCCAGCAAGGGTAGAATGCAAGAATGATGATTACAGCGATTGCGAATGATATCCCGAAGTAGAAAAGTGGGGACGCTTACATGATTGAGAGTATCGTAAGCACCTGTTGCCACCGGAGACGCGACACCAATTACACGGGTTACGGTAAATCGTAATTGCATGTAATTATTAGTGATCGATTATTCCTTGACGGTCGTGAGTCAGCTTGTAAAACCGCCGTAATTGAGTATTGTTACGCTTCTTCAGCGACGGATAACTTCGCCTTTGAGTTCTCGACGGATACCGTTTACGTGATAATCAAGAATGAAGGCTAGCGTTGCGATTACGACTGATCTGAGAAGCGCGAGGCGTCGATCGAGCGAATTTTCTCCGCGGATGAGGCCGAATGAAATATGAAACCGCGAGTAGTATTATAGTATACCCACTCGAGGAAAGTGGCGCACTTTTCGTTTCCTTCTGCTCTTCAACCGGCTCGAGGATCCGTCACTCGGCGAGAAAGAGGAAGATTTGAGAAAGGGAGACAGAGAAAGAGCACGATTGAGAAAAAAAGAGAACGCCAAAGCTCACGATATAAATGGGTCTCAGGGACGTGGAGCAGCCCGAGAAGAATACCTTTCACCTTTTCCTTCCATTTGTCGTCGACTAAGTACGACCGCCACCGTTCCGAAGTAATTATAAGCCCGCCGAACAAAATGGCGGCGCTCCGGCAAGGTCCCTAACGAGTCGACTGTTCTCTCCTTTCGTTACGTCTTAACGATTCTAATTGCCTTCCCTGTTCAACGGCCAGAGCCTCTCGATGCCGTATCACGGCTCGATTAAAATTCCCTAAGCTATTCACGTCGCCTGCCGTTTTATTCCGAAAGAATCTACGCTATTTTAACTAGCTTGAACGACGACGAGCCGCGTCTTTTACTTACTCATAAATATATAATTTAGCCGGAAATTTATTTCGGAAGTGACAACAATAATCACGAATTTATAAAATCTCTGCTAACTTTCGGAATTCTTGGATAAATTGTACTACCTCAATTTTGATTTCAAAAGTATATACCCTATTCGAACGCTCAAACATACTTCATCCCTTCTCGGACGATGAACAGGTATCTTGACGATCTGTATTTTAAGAAGCGTCAAACAAATCCTGAAATAA
Source organism: Augochlorella aurata (assembly GCA_028455555.1). NCBI lineage: Eukaryota > Metazoa > Arthropoda > Insecta > Hymenoptera > Halictidae > Augochlorella > Augochlorella aurata. The sequence continues at coordinate 4,497,108 of CM052164.1, read as the reverse complement.
TCTTCAAGTAATAGAACGGTATTTACCGTACCTCTTTTATTTTTAAATCGTGGAACAGTACGAAAGAGATGGAATATGTTTTTAGAAAGAAGGGCGTAGGTGTTCCATTAGATTGATTACTTCCATTCGCTCCTTATTTTTAGGAAAGGGGATTTTCTTCGGCAAGAAAAACTTAGAAATTTTATCAAATAAATTATATTCGATTCATTTCCAATTTTTGCAAAAAGAAAAATTTCTTCATAATTTTTAATACTAGAACTACTGATCAAAACGACTGATTATTGATTTTTTCTGTTACAGTCCCTGACGTTATAAAAATGTTTATATAATCTTCTTTATGCTCGCACGTATGATTAAAGAAATCGCGCGATGTTGAAATAAATCCAATTTTGCTGTTGCTATAAAACAATGTACATTGGTCTCGATAAGAGCTCGTAGTTCTAGCGTTGATCAGATTGAAGCTTACGCTCGAGTTAGTTAGGAGAACGACGTGTTTACGTGTGGGATTCCGAGAGCCGGCTGTCCGCAATCGTTTTAAGTAGTCTTTGATAAATGGCGCGACCCTTGTCCGCACGAGAAATTCATCGGCCAAGCTACAGGTGGCGGAGAGACTTTAATTCACTTGGACTTAACCCCTCCCCCGCTTTAGCGGAACCGCCCTCGAGATAAGCCCGGTTAACGGTGCCTCGACTCGATCCAGTGAATCTGAAACGACTCCCAGAGAGCACTTTCCTAGAGAAAGCTCGGTCCACCCTCTCCTAACCACCCTATGCCACCAGCCTGAAGCCATTCCCTTCTCACGATTTCTCTTTGCCTTTCATTCCCCGACCTAGCCCAGACCATAAGCTCGGCAGAACTTCCGTTGGAAATGTTCGTACGTTGCCGCACGAGGCTCTCGCGCACCGTTCCTGATCGTTAAACGTTAAAAAATTTATTACGAATTTCGTGGCAACGTTTATCGCAGAAATTAGGAAACGCGTAAAACAGAAGCGGCGGAAGAATTGCAATATTTTAACACTTTATCGACCGGTCATTCGGTCGTATGCATTTAGGTCAATGTTAAATTTTCGTTTCTGTTTCGAGCTCATTTATTTTATTAATCGCGAAAGTTGTTTAATATTTAGAAAGTTATATAATGATATTGAAGCTTACGGTAGTACAATCTAACACATTTATCTCAATAATAGATAACAAATTATTAGTTACCATGATAACCGATTCACAGGCTATATCGGGGGAAAAAGCCGATTTATAGGTGGGTGAAGTCTGGTCGGGGGGTCCATTTGGACTCAGGATATGAATAATGTTCTTTGGTCATCCAGATTCCGACAATTAATTTAGTTTTTTTTTTTACATGTTTATATATTTTTAAGGAGTATCTTAAAAAGTATGTTGAGACAAATGATAGACAGAATTATATGGGATCCGAAATATGCACAGTTATATCTCTGCCAGAAAAATTCGTCGTCTGGGTGTTAATATATTTCAATTTAGTATAGTAATTAGAGGAGAATAGAAATTTTTATTTGAAGGAGATCTGCAGTCTAGTGTCTTGTGCGAATAAATATTTCCTTGGAGTCTGCAGCACAATTTTTTCAACCGGAAATACGTAAAATTGTACGAGTTGCACTTTTACAGCCCTTAAATTTTTTATTGTTTTATACACTAGCTAAGGGTAAATTAAGCTGTATTCTTTATCTAAAATTAAATTAATCCTGTGAACATCTTTTTGACCCTAGTACCGTGTCATTTTTATGAAAATCATCGTACCATTTAATTCTTTGCGGACGAAGATTTTTTAAAAATATTAATAATATTTCTCTCGGAGAACTAGATTATGATGAAAAACATAAATAATGGGAAAAATGAACACGATTTGATATTTTGTTGTGTACCTAATCAAATGACGTACTTGCAACTATATACTTATTACTGTCTTATTACTACAATAAAATTTGTAGCCCTGATGTCATCAGTATGCCAACATTCGTCCTAAAAGGGTTGATGGTTCAACTATATCTTTATAAAAATGTGTCCTTAAGAAATAAAAATATTTAGTATACTTTTTATTAGAACTTTAGGGACTTTTAGTGAATACGGACACGGTTTGAAAATAAGAATATTTAATATGACGATATAAAGAATTATTAGATCACTCAAGAAGAAACCTCGCTCGCTCTTTGATCTTTCGCACGACTCTTCACCGCGAAGACTTCACGCTTTAACGACTCGCAATAGTCGCAATACTCTGCCCTGCATCTGAATCCCTGAAACCGATTTCCTCACGCACACACACAGCCAAACACACATTTATGCCGATAACACGGACACACACATTCTTAGGACCTATAGTTCATCGAACAAGACTTATTGTATCCTCATTATACCATTAGGACCTACAATAATAAAATAAATGTCGGTACAGCCTGAGCTACAATAAATAAAATTATTATTTATCTTAATTAATAAAAAAACGCAGAAGAAGATTAACAGAACAAACCTCCAGATTTATTTTATCCATTGGTACATGCGAGTTCGCTGAACATTCTCTAAAAATTTGAGGATTCTAGATCTCGAGGTATCGCGTCAATGATCAAGGATTCTTTTTTCGTACACCCTAAATGATATTCATACTTACTCGACTTCGTCGTTAATCACGAATTTAACTAAATCCTTTTGCAGGCACGGTCAGTGTGCCCGGAATTTTTGGCCAACCTGTAGACGGACATTCTATAAAAGCTTTTTCTTTGTGAACAAGAACCCCATAATTAGAAGGCCGGGCGCATTGAAAGCCTAATTTCAGCCACTCCGAGCGAAACGGGAGGGGAAACAGCGACGGCGATTACCTCTCCGCTGGACAATGACGAAATCGAAAAGTCTGTCGGCTTCGGTGACGCGCCAAATTGAAAGTGTTAATCGAATCCCGATGAAAGGATGATCGTGCCGAGCCACCGAATCGAAAAATTAAACTGCTCGCTTTGAGTATCAGACGCGGATAGCTGGTAAATAGACAACAGGAAATTGTCCTGACCGGCTAGGTGCGAAGGAGCTCTAATCTCTCCTCAAGCGTGCAGCGTGCCCTCAACGATACCTTGGTACGGCACCAAAGACCAACTAAATTGTTAGCGACAGTCGCGAAATAATTGTTACACGTGTCGCTTTCCAAACGTTTTTTGATCAGCCGATTTATCTTCGAGTGAACAACGAACGGCGTAATCTAATCGAACGACATAAAAATGCGTCTCATAAATGAGAAAGTATAAAAAAAGATGTGTCACTATATTTGCACAGTTTCGAATTTAATCAGTGTAAGTCCATATTTCTTTGAAAATTAGGTATGCAGTGCGAAGGCATCTTCATTGTAGGATCTTTCGGACGATAAATTTATACAAGTCGATTTCTTTATAAATAAACAATACATAGTAGGAGTTATATCGATCACTAAACAAAATTGTTCAAAAGGAATTTGTTTCTCTTCTGGTTAAGTTTATTTCTATGATATTTTATAATAAAATTTGCATTATGAATTGTTATTTTTTACAGCTAGTTCGCAAAATCCTTATTTATCTTAATTTTAAAGTTAGTCAAATTAATTACACTGACTGGCTTCCGTCCATTTATTGTTAAATTTAAAAAGTTTATCTTTACATATACTAAAAAAGGTTGTTCCTAAACCTAATTCAGAACTTCAGATTTAGATAAAAGGATTTATTTCGTGACTATGTTCAAGGATCGGTGGCATAGGCAATCTTAACACTTTACCGACCGGTTATTTGGCTACAAACATTTTTATGTTTTCATAACATTAGCATTAAGCAATATTTATTCTATCTATTTTATTTATTTTATTCGCGAAAGCCATTTAATATTTTAAAAATTATGTAATAATACCTCAATAATAGATAGCAAATTATTGGTTAAAAGCCGATTTATAGGCTACCGGTCGGTTAAGTATTCTGGCTTGAAAAAAACACACAATGCACGACAAACACTAGTAAACACGTGTACACAAAATCAAGATAAAACGGTCTCCCATCTTCTTCTCAAAAAATCCCAAAGAAGATCCAAGAGCCTCGAGAATCTATCTTGATTTACGAAAAGCATTTGAACTGGTTACTTTGTGCCGAGTAACCTTCTGTATAATACACGAATACCACCCACACGAGAACCGTGTTGCATTAAGGATTCATTGGGTAATTTTTTATCACGATCCTGGCTCGGTTACGTATGGAAATATACAGTTGATTAACGCGGGGCTACGGTTCGTTTCATCATTGTCGGTCATTGTGAAGGTGTTTCTTGTTAAGGTTGCCGTGGAAACCGTGGAGAGCACCCTCCATTATACCTACCCACTAACACCTACGAGCCACCGAATCGTACGTACGCGCCGGTACACTGGTATCGACGTTATAGTAAGTAGGTCAATATCGAGTAAATCACAGACAGGATCGCGAGGACCTTAACCCACGTGCAGAGAGGATGTTCTTTCGCGGAGCAATTTAAACGACACTGCTCCGCTATTTCTGTTCGTTTATGCTTGGCCAGATTCTTCTTCCAGGCTCCCAATTAGCAACTTTCTGAGAAAATTGTACTTTTTGACGGTATTTCGTCATTCGATATTCCGCGAGATATTTCAAGACTTCGTTTATTTCTATCTAGACGTCATACAGGTGAATTTAATACCAACGAAAAATTCTATAAAATCAAAGGACTAGATGGATTTTTAAGGTCTATAGGTTGATAGTTAGCAACTTTGTTAGATAATTATATTTGGAGTGATATTCCGTGGATGCTTCACGAGATATTCTACGGCTTTATTTCTCTCTGGACACCGTGCAGATTAATTTAATTTTACCAAAAAATTGAACAAAATTAAAGGTCCTTCAAGGTCTCCAAGCTACTAGTTAGCAACTTTATTAGATAATTATATTTGCAGTGATATTCCGTGGATGATCCAGAAGATATTTCACAGTTTCATTCATTTTTATTTACACGTCGTTTATATTAAATTAATTTCACTGAAGAATTGCACAAAGTCAAAAGTCCTTCAATGTTTCCAGGCTACTAGTTAGCAACTTCGTCGAATAATTATATTTTATATAGTCTATGCTGCGGTAATATTTTCTGACGCCATTCGAGTGGATTCAATTCTACAGATCAGTGAAGAACTGCGTCTAAGAATGGACAAGATGGCGGACGCGTAGACCTAAAAGATGGCTTCGGAACTCAACGAACTTCTCTCTGTGCAACAATAAATAAATTGTATAAAATAGTCTGAGAGAACAATAGCTTTTTGAAATAATAAATAGACTATAAACATTTGTATCTTTTGATATAATAGAAAATGGCAAATAAACTCTTTTTGAAATAGTAATTACATCTGAATATTACGTAGTTAAATATATTTGTAAATGCTAGTTCCATATGTAACTACTATATCAAGGAAATTATATTTACCAAATTCTCTATGACATTTGAAGATATCAACTATTTCAAAAATCTATTTTCCCCAGCCCTCGCGTAGTCGTCCATTACTCGTACACAAGAACGAACTTCCACCAACTGTATTTCCTAGCTGCTTTATACAACGCAACCAAATTGCACTAAATCTTTTGCGACTAGTTCTAATTCAACGATATTTTTCGTTTTCCAGAGGTGATAAACGACGCAGTGTTCGACGAGGACCACGACGAGATGGTCGTCGTGAAGGACATCGAAATGTTCTCGATGTGCGAGCACCATTTGGTCCCGTTCTACGGAAAAGTCTCGATCGGTTACCTGCCTTGCAAGAAGATCCTTGGGCTCAGCAAATTAGCCAGGTAACGCGAGCCGGAATCTTGTACTTTATTGCACCGGGGACCGGATTAATACTCGCAGGCTCGAGACTGTCGCGCCGGTATAATTGAATTTCGAGATTTCTCGAGAAATCTCGAGTCAAGATTTCCACACGTTTGAGAAGACCGATATCCTATTCCTACGGAATGGAAATTAATTGCTCCCAGCTACTCCTCGCCGGGCAATTAAATCGTTTAATTGAACTGCCATCTACAGAGCATGTTTATTCAATCGGCCGCGACTGCGTTACACGCGTATGAATCTTTCTTAGATCATCTATTGTGCCCTTAGACTCCTCTGTCTCGGTAAAACACTATAATCAATCCCTGTAGTATGATTTTCTTGACGTATAATAGGCTTTGGTAATTTTTTAAGAGATTATGACAGTCATTTTTTTTTAAGATAGCTGTTTTTGAATTCTGTGCACAACGATTCTCCTAATATGAAGAAGTAATGGTGATTTTTAGATAGAAACAGCTAGTTAATTGACTCTTTAATCGTGTTGGAATCAATCGTGTTGGAATCAACAAAGGCAATAATTTTTGGCATTTACTAAACGAATTTTTCCTCAGTTCATTGACTAGGTTTCCTTTCTTATGCAATTATATCGATTAAACATATTTTGAACGTTTAGTTGCTACGACAAAATTATATTTCCTTCATTTTCATTCTTCATTTACGGTAATTAAAATCGACGACGTCGAAATACACACAATTTTGCTTCTCAAAATGGAGCCAGAAACTTTTCTACGAAAAGCGACGTACATCGAAAATAAATTCGAAGCGAAGCTCGCTCGCAGCCGGCAGCGTTTCGCGCGAGTAGTTATTTAATTTGCGTCAGAATAAAAGTTCAGCAGGGCGGCCGTGAACCGCGCAAGAGTAGATCAGGCGAAATCAATTTTTGCTCGGTTCCTAGTGTTCCGCGACGATGACAGCGGACAGAAAAGTTTGCCAATGAACGGCCGCGACTCGAGCGCACAGTCGCTGATATACCGCGTTTCACAACTCCGAGATAACGAATTGCAGCGGCGGTGGTCACGGCCTTGATAAAGCGCGAAGAAAAGATATACGACGGCGCTTGCTGTGATCGTGGGCACGCCGAGCACTTTCACGCACCGCGCCGTTCGTTTCCAATCGTCACCCGATCGATCGTAATCGTGATAATAGCCGTCGTTAACGTTCTCTCATTGTTCGCTCGTTTCTTTTTTTCAGAATCGTGGAGATCTTCAGCAGGCGTCTCCAGGTCCAGGAGCGGCTCACCAAGCAGATCGCCGTGGCGGTGACCAAAGCTGTGCAACCGGCGGGGGTGGCCGTTGTCGTCGAAGGAGTGTAGGTATCTTTGTCCTCGACAGGTTCCTGTCCGTTAATTATGCCGTTCGAGATTTAGGGTTTATAAGTAATTCCGACTCTATGAAACATTTAAAGGAAAATACATTATTGCGAATTCCTTGCAGGGCAACTATGAAAACTGTGCGAATGTTTCTTACGCAGCATGATTCTACAGGCTCTTCTGAATACAACAGTATATTTTTTAATAACGTTATGAACATTGATGTTCGAACTATATAAGACGTCCGAATAGAAACCGACCTTCTTGTTTTTTAACATGATTAAAATAGTGGTCGTTCTCTAGGAAATCAATTAACAGATTAGCGAGTCTCGCGACGCTGAAGCTCACTCAAGAAACAATGGCGTCATCTTTTTGATATTTATCAAAGTTTTTATTTAGAAATCGCCAATATTCTTTCCCTTTGATTTTCACAAATGATTCGGCGATCATCAGAATGTCTTCGGCTGTCAATTGGTTCCAAGACTCGTCCCAAATCGATGGTTCAGTCCAGAACGGTCTGCGAAACAGCGACAAACGATCATGAACGCGATTTCGCGCCTCCCTCGGTTTCGTTCCAACGCGCTCGACACTTGAGCAATAGTTTTCGCAAGGACTAATAGCATGTAAGAATGCGACCTTGTGCTAATAAGGTGCTATCTCTCGGCAAAGAATTAAAGTGCATTCTCTTAGCAGAGGGAACGTTACGTTCCTCAGTCGTGAGCTCGGGAACGTTTAATAATTCCAATGTCCACGGGTTTTGAAACGCGTCGAGCGGCACCACGAGGATTACCTGAATTAGTATCAATCATTTCAGTCTTACCAAGTATTCCCTGACGTCATCGTTCGGCGATTTGTCATCTTGACTCGTCTTTGATCATTCGAAGATCTCGTTTCCTATATTGTTTCCACGCGTAACCCTTTGCTATGCAGTTTCTCTCGTAAATACAATAATCAGCACTATTCGTTCTCGATCATTTTCTAACGACAAAGTAAATCCTATATTTATTCTATTTCTACAATTATTTTAATATTTAAATACTGAGAACTAGACTGCGCATTTTTATGCAAAATAAAAGTTGCCTCGGTTGACTGTACGAAACGAAAGTTAGATAACAATCTCTTGTCTTTTAATATTAATAATAAGTTGTGCGTAATATAAGATATTTTCAAGTCCTTTTGATCTACCTAATCATCTTTGAAATCGTACAATAACATTCGCGTCTAGAAAAGTTAATTTCAATCTAATTAGTCGGTGCTTAAAAATTTGAGTTTGCACGAGGACGAGAATTCATTGGCAACACTAAATAAGACTGCGTAATCGCGCGAGCTCGCGTATCGATCGCATATTCGCACGAAATCGTGAATGGCGGAGCTACACGTGCGGCTCGTGATCAGAGCTCGTCGATCGCGCGATAGGGCGTGAGCGCTATCGTCATCACCATCGAATGCCATTAATACCATTAATACCATTAATACCATTAATACCGTCCGCAATAAATCAAATACCGTAACTGGGCGGCATAATCGTTGTAATCTCGATCTGCGAGCGGCTCGTGTTCGACGTCGAAAAACTGGTTTATGGGAAAAACCTTGCGACGACGTCAGGAGTCCTTGGAACGGGCCCACGACGACGCCTTAAAAATCGCACAAAAACGCGGGGCCCGATAACGCGATCGATTGCATGAACGCGTCCTTAATGCTAATCGACCTGCCCCCCGTAACGGCACGCGACGATACAGCAGATACGCAGTACGCTGTCCGAACACTATAATCTTCTACTCTCGCCGATCAGATAACAGTATCCCGGCCTTAGATCCTGGTCGATGTAAAAATGTTAATAACACACCATTATTAACGCGTAGCGAATTAATTGCTACCGATTCTAACGGAGAGACTCGATTACACGTAACCATGCAAATCGTCTGATTACGGAAAGACTATCAATGAGAGGTTTTCCTTAAGAAGTCATGCGTTATTCATGTCTCGTTAATATACGCTCGACAGTCAGTTGATCTGAATGGTACAATCGCGTGAACGTTCATTGAAAACTTACCGATTTTCTTATGAAAATAATGACTTTAAGATATTATATAAGAACAATGTATTCTGAGATTTCGAGGCGAATTCATCATGGAATTATTGAGCAGTTTAGAATTAATATTTGCTTTAATTTTTATTCAAGCTTATTTCACGCGTGAAAAACTGAAGCTGAATTATCAGCTGTAGAGTAGTAAAGATGCATATTTTCATTAATGAATGCGCTGTTTATATTTATATTTATTATAGCGAACTATTTAGAAAGAAGTAACGAACTGGAAGGGGTCTGTTGCAGGCACATGTGCATGGTAATGAGAGGCGTGCAGAAGATCAACAGCAAAACGGTGACGTCGACGATGCTGGGCGTGTTCCGCGACGACCCGAAGACCCGCGAGGAATTCCTGAATCTGGTCCAGAACAAGTAAAACGCGACCCCGAGCTGTTCTTCACCGACGATGCCGTTACCGACGATACCATTGGTCGAGGGTCCGCGGAACCAAGCCGGCCCCGACACGATTCTTGCTCCCGACACGTTTCGCCCCGCTGCTACCTCAAAAAAGCTTCCAAAAGGCAGTCGATTACGACGGCGTTGCTTACTCGACGGCATTCCCTCGATTGTTCCGTAAGATGAAATATTATCGGACCCGTGTCCGCGTTGTTAAACAAAATGGCAAAGCTCTATTAACGATTTTATCCAACGTCCGCGGGACGAGCGGCGAATGTTGGCCGGCGTCGTCCAAACGCGTTCTGAACAGGGCGCTCTTAAACTGCTGATCGAATGACACAGAGACAATACGGTAGTTAACTGCGCGAACCTTTCTCGAGTTCGATCAGCCACGCCGACGAGGAAAGCGGCGTGTTACGGGAAACGTCGCTTTCCGGCACGGGGATCGAACTCGCGCATCGTTCCGCGAAATCGGAGCCGATGAACGCGGATGCTCGAGAACCACCGCGAATCTCTAATAGTCAGACGATGCTTCTGGGAACGTACAGGCTGCTTCGTGACAAGTGGAACCCTGCACGCGACAATCGCGGCTTATATAAATACTTCTCGTGTCCTCGAGTGCCGGTTTGCTAATTCGATGAGCCTTAACGCGTTAGCTGCCGGAAGGCTTTGCAACCCTCGGGAATTTATTACCTATTCTTGCTCAGACACTGCAAAATGATTCATAGGATGTACTACCTTAAACTGTGACATTGTGAGCGCAACATGTTACAATCTGTACAATTTGAGATTGAAAGTGTACCTTTATTTTCATATTCTGAACATGGTGGCTCTCTGGTTTCATTGTAAGATGTAGCGTTTTAAACTATAATTTTATTAATAGTACAACATTTAATTTATAATGTAAAGCGAATGCAAAGTATCAGCCTAGAGTCTTCCACGCCATTTCTGAGGAGCATACGAGTTCAGAGTGTGCTCGCTGCAATAATATAATAAGCTGACTTGGAAGCGATGTTAACACCTTATCGACGACAGAATTCAGTTTGACGCCAAACGGTGTCATCCGTAGATAAGGTATTAATGGATACAGGAGAATACAATTCGCATGACTTTGCTTTGGACGTATTTCCGTCATCCCGCGATTCTCGCAGTTAGTTCGACCAGTCACCAAGCAGTCTCTGCATCGGCAACGTTATCAGCTGCTGGACCAGCTGTAATGACCGTTTAGATTGTTGTACCTCGAGAATACTTTTGGTAGCGTTGCCAATGCAAAACCACAGAAGCAACGAGCGCGTCGTTTCGTCGGGCAGCCGCGTTTTCGTCGACGAGACGAAGCAAGTAGGAAATTCTACGGTGAGCTTTCTCGACCGGCCTCGATCGACGCTTTCAGCGAACGGCTTCTTAAGGAGACACGTGTTCTAGATTCTACGATTCTAAACCCCCCGTTTCTCTGAAAGCTATTGTCGCGTCGATGCGTCGGGCTGGTCGTGAACTGTAAACGTATCGTGCAGAACGTGTCGCAATGAATTATGCGACCGGAACACGGAGGCTTGGGACCCTCTTTGCGCAGAAAGAGAGGTAACGAAATTTTTATTTTCCGCGGAGATATGCAGTCTAATGTTTCGGTTGTTACTAAATTAATAATTCGAATCTGCGAACGAGAACCCCGAGGAATCTTTTCATCTGCGATCGAGACAGCTACCTTTCTTTCTGCATTGTGCAGAAGTTCTCGGCCGCGTTTTCGGCCGCATCTGTTCATTGGGAGACAGTCCGAAGCGGATGGTCGTGTTTCTCGTTTGTGGAACGTCCCAGCCATACGTTTCGCAACAGGGACCATTGAGAGACATTGTATCGAAGCTGTTCATTCCGTTACTTTATCTCTTGCTGTTTGTATCGTCCGTTTAAATGATCCGCGCGGAGGAGAGGATGTTCGCGTTCGCGATATGTTAGAATGTACGCGCGAGAAATTTTATGGTGAAAGTAGGAGTTCGGACGCGCGGTGTTCCAGCCATACATCGCGCGTCCAGAAGCGTTTAACTGTGTAAAACGGAGGAAAGGAAAAGAATTATTTATCGTATGGACGCGACGGCGTGCCACAGTTGATTTGATTGTCGTGTAATTTATGTGATTTCCTCGTACCGGCACTGTTGCCGCAACTGTTTCATTCCACCGAGAACGACGAACGACAAACAATGTACCGTCGAAGCACATCATTTGTTTTCCGAATTGTATTTTTATAGTGACACCGTGGAAAGATGATCCGAGTACTTAAAGACACTTTACCGATCGTTTTAACCCTTTCGCGAACCGTCGCTTCCTTTCAGATTGCTCGATCCAATTTCAAAACTGCAATCAACTTTATTCTGTTCTGCTTTGGACAATCGTAACCAGTCTATGCACTCTGATTTACTATAAGATTTACAGATTCACAAATTTACAGATTCACAGATTCACAGATTTACAGGTTTACAGATTTACAGATTTACAGAGTTACAGATTTACAGAGTTACAGGTTTACAGAGTTACAGATGTACAGAGTTACAGAGCTAGGGCGTTACAGATTTACAAAGTAACAGAGTTACAGATTCACAATCGAGTCGTTGGAAGCTTATAAAATGATTTCCGAAGCAGATTTCCAACAATGCCGTACAGTGTATTTTCATTTCAATCGAAGCATGAACAATGACAATCTGGATCGCAGAGGGTTGAAATTCGTTTCTTACACCGTGCACCGAATCGCCAGTCAGTCCTCCGAGTAATCGCAGACCGACCAAGGAATACCGACGAATGCTAGATCCGTTCCAAAGTATTATTGTCGAATACCGTCGAATTAATTACGCATTCATTGAGCTTCTAACCGCGGCGTGGTTCAAGGTGTCACTCGAGAAGGTTCAGACAACGTTGCGCGACTTTTGGTGCAGCCTTCGATTCTATTTTTCCGACATTCAACAAAACGAAACGAAAAGAATATCTTAATGTTATTTATGAGAATGAATGTTTAATATTTATAATATTTTTGTGACAATGTTATATAAAGTTATATTTATACTTTCAGTGTCGTTTCTCAATTTCCGATTTCCGGCGTCGGCTTCCACGGAGTCTCCGGAGCTCTCCTGCGAGCCTTCCCAAAAACGTTTTCAAACGAAACCGTTCACGTTTCCCGGTATCCCAAACTTTTACTTCTTCCGATGGCACCATACGTTGACGACCGCTGCCGAAATCAACGTCACGCGCGACATTTCACCGCGATGACGTACTCCGGGAACGTCATCGGAATTGCATTTTCACCGCGTTGCATCTGCCACGCACAACGGCGCATTACAAGCCCAGAGAAATATGCGCGTCGTTGCCAGAGATCTCGACAAGCTTTCTGCATTCTAAAATAACGATACACCTGTTTATCCTGGCGTCAATCTGCTGGATGTCCTAGTATTCTCTCAAGGTGTTTTGCGCATCATCGATATACTGTGAATCAGCTGACCGCTAATTTTAATATGCTACTTTATAAAAATCTAGAATTCGTGGCTTTGCAATAATGTCCGCAACAGCAAGCGAAATTTTAATCATCCCAATAGATCATTTCTAGGAATTCCCAATAATCTTCCAATCTAACCTCCCGGATCTATCATTTAAAAGAAGATTCGAAAAGAATAAGAAAATTTAATGAAACAAAATTCCTATAGATCAATCTTAAGAAAATTAAAATAAGGAAAATACCTTTCTCCGCTTGGAAGATTCCTCGCAGTGCAAAATCGAATAAAAATATAAGCGATCTTTACTTTACAATGCACGCATGCCACAGCTGCGTATAATAAGGAAAAATGTCTCTGAACGTCGAAAGACTTCTTGCAGCCGAGATCAAATAAAAATATGAATGATCTTTACAAATCCACGCACGTCGCGATAAGATCTAGTAAATTATTATATCTCGGTCCGTGGGGACAGCGCTTAAAAGAGTCACATGAAAAATGCGAGCCTAATTACCGGAAGGAGCGAGTACTCTGGCCGAGGTGCTTCCGGTTCTGCGGTGAAAGGGTCGATAGTCCTTCGGGAGAGGAGAAAGCGGTGATCAGAACCTCGGGCACGGTGGTATCTCGATCTTCTTCATAACAGGCTGACCGCAGACCCGAGGCGGCGGCGTGTCGGTGACGCAGAGGTTTTCCGCGTCACCTTGGTGGAGAAGGAAGACCATGCTGTTGCTGGACGTTGTCTTCCGGTTCCTACCGGCTGAGCAACACGGGCTGCCGCAGGGTCGTTTCACTGTCATCGGCTCCCGAACGCATTTTCCGCTGCCACTTCGCTGAGTGACGCAACCTCTGGACATCCCGTTCGAAGCGACCCTCTTGCACACGGTTGCCTCTCTGATGATCATAATTAGACATAGACGAGTCATAGACGGCTTGAAACAATCCCGGGAATCGCTGCTCAAAATTGTTGCTCGAAGCGCCAAGAAATTACGTGTCGCGATCACCAAAACCGGAAATTCGCGCTATGGCGACCGCGACAGGTAATTTCTTGACACCCGGTATAAAGGTTGTAACTAAAAGAATCGCATTTAAGGAACAATTTTATTGAAAATAGTTATTAGAAATTGTTATTGAAAGTACCAAGCTTTAATTGTTCAGTAGTATTATCCGAATTCAAAATTGACGACTCCTTTCTATTTTAGTCAAATTATTAATCGATGTTCTATTGTTTAGGTGAATTATTATTTGACGTTCTATTGTTTAGATAAATTGTTAATATAATAATCGATGTTCTATCGTAGTTCTAATATATGTTTCAGTTATGGTTATGATTTTAGTTTACAGATACGAGCTCCCTAGCAGTTCAGTCTGAAGAAGATCAATAGAGCAATATCGACTTTTAACGATAATTAAAAAAGATGAATTGTAGCTCCTGTCTCGCATCGACAGAGACACTTTTTATCTTGCAAAGAGCAACAGTCTCTTCGCAATTTTGTTTCACCAAGTTCTGATCAGGGTCGACCTTGTCCCGAAATCGATCGACGAAATTAGCGACCGATTTCGACATCCAATCTCTTTTTTTTCGACACTGTGACTTGGACAGGATCTCATTGACCTCGACTTAGAGCACAGAGCTGACCAGTAGCAAGAGATGGCTGAAATTTTGAAAGGCTGATTGGAAGAGCCAAGGCGCGGCGAGCGAGGTCTCGTGCCAGTTAGCCGGCGATTTGCAGAAGCTACTGTTCCGAACTCCGAAAAGATGACTCACTGATATCTCCGGGCAATGGAGCGAAGGAATTGCGTATCGGTTGTCGTAACGAAAACACATACACATTATCGATTGCCCGAGCAACTGTAATAAAAAACATGGGAAAAAAGACAAGCCGATATTGTTACGAAATTTCTGACGAAATACGCTCAGATTTTATCGCTGCGTTCCGCGGAGTGCGACTGCTCCGCGATTTTTCACGGTTTTTGGCATTGAACGGAGAGGCGATTACTCTTTGATTAAACACTTTTTGCTTTGAGACAGTAATAAAAAATTGAGGATAAATATAAATTCTTAACAGAATTTTTTACGGACTGCAGTTGAGGATTATCGAATGTTAGACATTTTGCTACGTTGAAGCTCGTATTATGATAATTGGAATTCGCATAATGCAATTTTGTCTTTTCGATATGTACATACATTATTCTCAGATTTATACCATTGAAATTATTATGAAAATTTTTAACACTTTTAGACTCAATTAGAATTAGATCTGCCAGCTCTAGATTAACGCAGCCGACGTTTCAACGAGTGGCCCATAGTAAACGAATGATCGAATTTGGCTGAGAATTTCTGTGTAAAATCTAATAACAATTAGACATTAACAAAGTGAGCATCGAAACGATTTACTCGCACTGATCGCCTAAAAAGAATTCCTGAAAATGCTCTTCAGATTCCAATAGGGTTTTTCGACTAGTTTTCAAAATTCATTTTTGTTGTAATACATTCGAGAAAACTGAATTCCATTTGGATGTTTATAATAGATCTATTGTTTTCCCAGAAAAGAATTTTAACTATCAAGTTTCAGTTTGATTAATTTTTCTATTAATATTAACAGTAGTATTATTTAATATTATTATTATTAACAGTAATATTATTTAATATTATTGTTATTAATAGTAATATTATTTAATACTATTACTATTAATAGTAATATTATTTAATACTATTACCATTAATAGTAATATTATTTAATACTATTACCATTAATAGTAATATTAATATTAAACTAACAATTTAATAATAAATTACTTTGCTTTTGTCGCAATGTTGGGGGTTGATTTTCGTCACTTGGAGTATCGATAACTAAAAAAGGAAGGAATATTTATACGAACGCATTGCCAGGGGGACAAGGGCTGCAGGGGGTGCAACACGGGATCGGCGGAGTCCTCAGCACCCTCAAGGCTTCGACATTCAAACAGGAAACGCCTCGCAAAAGCGCTCTTTGTATCGCGTTTTCGTATTCTGCGCGTTCTCTGATGATACGCTGGTTCTCTCTCTTCAGCCGCGCTATTTCCGCTTCCAGCTGCTCGATATAACGATTCGAAATGAATATTTTGACACTCTAGAGAACACTTTCCGATCGTACCTCGAGTTCGCGTCTCATTCTGTCCTTGTCCTTCATGATCGACTGAATAGCCGCGTCGGTGCAAAGAATCTCCACAGTTTGCATCGGCGGCGGCGGCGCCGCCGCTTCGGCAGATCGTGGCTCGGCAAATACCTCTGCCTTGGAGTCTTGTATCATAGGTACTTCTTCAATTTCCTTTTATAACAAAATTATTATGCGTTAGAATTTTTCAGACGCCTCCGCGGCGCTCCCCTTTCGTTGCTATCGTGGGAAAATTGGCAATTTCTTGGTAACATTCAGAAATTACGAAAATTTGGACACTGTAATCTTCGATTTGATGCTCATACGCAATTTAAAGGGGTGAAAACAATATAATTTTCTCGTGAAATGCCTCGGAAATAACAGATGATACCTACAGAGTTTTAAACAAAAGTTGAATCGCTCTATCGTGTTGTGTAAAATAATACTTTAAATTATATTTGAAATTCGAGCTAAAATTTAATTGAACTGGGAAAATAATTTTTGAGCAAGGCTTTATAATTTTTGGACTTTGTGGGGTTGCGAGCGTCCCTTGCAAAACATTTGGGCCACGATCATTAGACTGCGTATCTTTATGCAAAATAAAAATCGTGAGAAAGACCTGTCTTTCCCTCTCGTAGGTTCAAAGTATCAAATTTCATCTACCAGCGGATGCACAAAGTCCGCAGTCTAATTACTGTGTTCATAATTTTCAGCGAAGGATATATGTAGTAACAAAATCTGCGGTTCCACCTCTTGCATCACTGGTTCCATCACCGTTTCTTTGTGCTCCACATGGCGCTCCGCATCGCGTTCCGCCTCGCGTTCCGCCTCGCATTCCGCCAACTTCTTCTTCAGATTCTCGATCTCGCAAAGCCGCGCCAATAGCTCCATGCGCATCTTTTCGAGCGCCTTCCTGCATTCGTCCAGCTTCTTCTCAACTATAGCCGTCCATTGCTGAATCCGACCCAGTATGTCGACGAACATCAGCTTTTACCAGAACAACGCCGATCCAGGGAGCAAATGGACAATCCGAGAGCAGAGAATAACGAATTAGAATAACCTTTTCCAGGACGAATCAATTAGAAATGCAAGGAGTTCGTTCAGAATGTTAGATCGCAGAGCGTCGTTCTCTAGACGGCGGATTTTATGCGTTTAAAATTATTTGAAAATCGCCGGGAGCTCGCGCTGCTTGATATTCACGCAGAAAAATGTTATTTTGCATAAAGATCAGCTATCTAGATCTCAGGGTCAAGACCTCCTCGAAGATCAGCGTGGTCCTTCGACCTGTCTGTGTCTCGGGTACCTATCAATTTCACTTAAAAGAGAGGAGAAGGTAACTTGAACCGAATCAACGAATCTAACACCTCGAGAACGAGTGTACAAGGAACTTTATAGAGCCTCTTTAGTCGTTGCACCCTCTCTGAAACACTCCCCAAAGTCCTCCCAATTTTATCATGGTTCTACTTGCGTGCGGGGTTCAACCTTTGAATCATGTTCAAAGTTCTCGCCTAAGGTGGCCAATGCTTTACCGGCTTCTTGCAAGTTCTCCTGCACGAAGTCGATCATTTCGTCCATCTTCTTGTCTCTGAAATCAAAGACCGCGCGAATTAAGGGACGTTCGAGTAACAGCTGCATATTATCTCTACGGGAAAATTCGTCTGAACACTTTGGCTGTCGCGTTTACCCTTGTGGGGGTGGCGGGATTATTCGCTCAGACTCGGAAGCTAACTTCTAGGCTAATCTGTTTTATCTTGCTAGTTTTATTAGCATTTTCAATTTTAGATAAAATTAGGTTAAATAAAAGGTTAGATAGAAGGTTAGATAATGTATTTTAATTTTATGAAATCTTTCAGATTGTTGGCGCGACGGTCAACGTGTTAAGGGAAATTTCTAGGTTCTTTCCATTCGTAACAGGTGATGAACCTCTTACCCAACGGACCCTGGCACCTGTGCTATACAAGTGCAGCACGGTCCGCCCACGGTCGCAGGTCTCACAGCTTGCGAAGCGACGGATTCTTTCCCCTCCATCTTCTGGTCCACGGTAATTTCCGATTCCGAAGCTTTTTCTATCGACATGCTCGACGGTTCTTCCGCAGGTTCCGATATGTCCGCGCCTCCCCCTAATCGAGCTTCGGTTTCCATGTTCGACGATGATTTACGCCCTGTACCGCTGGCCGACTGCTTACATTTCAGCATTTTAGATGGTTTCCGGTTCACGTCGACCACTGCAAGTGATTGGTTAATTACAGTGAATCGGACGTTTAACCGTATTCGTCCGGATGATTGCAGGCACAACGATCTTACCGGTTCTGGACGTGTTCAATGAGCGTGACATTTTGATTCAATGCCGATGTAACAAGATCATAATGAAATGTGTGTCCCGAAACGGCCGACTCCGTTTGGTTAATTTACACGTGATTTTGAGAGATCATTTCAACAGGTTCGTGGGAAACTGTGGATCTTGAACGTTGCGCTAATTGTCACTTGTTTATTCACTTAATAATTGCTATTATTTTAATAGGAATTGGAAATTTATGTCTCTTAAATATACTTCAGCAGTGTGGCACGTTGGTATTGTATATGTATATTTTTTATTTTTTTTTTTTTTGAAACGCAACCCTTCAATATTTCAATTTCAATAGAAGTAGATTTTGGTCACTTTCGAAATAGACGCCTCATATACTTTCAATTAGTTTCAATTAGTTTCAAATCCCAATTAGTTCCAAAAAGCAATGTTCCTGTATTAAAGTACATTCGTGCAGCTTTATTTTGATACCTCAAGCGTTCGTTAATTTCTGCGAGAATGCATTCTAAAGCCGATTCGATGTAGTCCCTCGAGATTCGACACAATTTCGAAATCTTTTTTATTAGAAAACGTAGAAGATATTCTTAGCAATGGACCTATACTAACTTTTTACACAATCCTATGGTAATTAATTATTTACAAACAATTTTACATTTCGTGTTCCAATATCAAATATCGGAACACATGTTTCGTGCCGCTTTTCCCATAAGAATCAATGCGAAACCCGGCAAGAATCAATTGCCGTTTTGACGATAGTGGCGCCTCTTGCGGAAAAATCTGGAAGCTTTGCTCAGGGTGCGAGGGTTTACATATGAATAAAATAATTGATTTTGGTATTTAAACTCACTCTTATACGTAATTTTATTTAACTTTTAACTTATTGAGATATTAACTTATTGTAAACTGTAAGTAAATTATTCCTTTTTATTCTTTGAAGGTTTATTGTAAAATGTATTTAGCGAATGAAATTCATTGGTATGCAACGATAAAAAGTCGAATTCATATTTCTAAAGTGGCAAAGACTTTATCAATATAATTTACTAACTAATCAACGTTAAAATTGTCGATAAAATAGAGAATTAATTGTTGTCGATAAAATAGAAAACTTAATTATCCAACTCCGTCAAACGCCAAACTCGACTGTCGGTAATTCGGCTAGCAGCTTCAGCGTTCTGCCGCTACACTAGTTGGCGTTGTACTTGAATCGAGCTTCAGTTTTCCTCCGCTAGAGGCGCCATGCAGGAGATGCATACGATTTCAATTAATTTTCTTTTAATTGTTGCGTGTATTATATTACAAAGTTTTTCTCTTGATAGTGCCAAGGAAACACATTTCAAGTAAAATGGCGGGGCTTAATATTTACATTAAATGTGAATCTACGGCGCAAGTGAACATCACGCGGAACACCGTAAGTTTGAAGCTTCTCTATTACGTTTATTCTTAACCCATTTTAACCCCTTCTTAAACCATTGCGAAATGTATTTCTCCATTTGACTATATCTTTCTCGCACGGCGCAAAGAATAATCAAACAAATTGAAACAGTTCCATGCAACTAGACAGATTTCGCGCCACTTTGTATTCCTTTTTCAGGCTAACGCAATTAGACGATCTACCATTAGCCGCTTTTTAGCATAGTACATACCCTGATGAGTTCGTTCGGGAGAGCTGGATTTTCTCTTGTTAGAACATTGGTCCTAGACAATTCTTTTCACGAGAACGACGACTAAAAAATCAACGGAAGTAAGCAATACTAGTGTCAGGTACGTCCTGTTTATTTTTTTATTCTCATCTTGCTGAGAATCTCCAAGAGAGACAAAACTTGGAAACGGGAGCACATGTTTGCGAGTGGAAGACATGTTTCCTTCCGCTCTTTTCAAAAAATGCCCCTGCTACTGAAACCTGGGCCATATAAAATTCCTTTCACATGGAAGAAAGCTAGAAATGAAGCTTCCCAAGAAAGCCCAGTTCTTATTCATGCTTGCAGCCAGCAGAAACAGGAAGCAATAGACCATTTTTATTAGTTACGTATACTTCTTTTATATGTCTCCGTACCTCGTCGCACAAAAGGCCAGTCGCGGAATGACCAAACTAGCACACCGAGAACTTGTCCGCATTCAAAACACCATTCTTCCTACCTTCTTCTGGAAAAATGTCAGCAGCGAGTTAAAAAGAATCGCCTTGAAGACGCGAGCGGTAACAAACAACTTTTTCGAAGCACTCCGGCCGTCGAGAACCAGTCCAGCGTTCGAGCATGTAGTTTGATTGCCTCAAAGGCAGAGCCAAAAGCATCGGGGGACGATTAAATTCGTCTCGACGAGCGACTACGCGCTCCCAACCGTTGCTGTGTCGAGGAGGGAAGTTCGGAGCTTGAACAAGGAAACTTGGCGACCCCATCTCGATGATCCGCGCGGTCAACGAGCGTGCACTTCGCCGGGAACTATGCCGGCTCAATTACCATTTTTGCAAGAACAATTACTCGCCGCGCAAAGGATAAAGGACGGTCTTAAAAATCGGCTCACGCCGCTTAATATGCATGCGCATAATCTGCTCGGGGCCGATGTCGCGGCGAATTAAAATCGAAGCTCGGCATTCTGACCGCGATTCATTCGGGTCCCTAACGATCTACCTAAGCTATTTGCTTAATTAATAAGTCTGTAAGGAATTAGACGACGCAATTTAT